>JAJOOF010008921.1:0-44533 GCA_029582545.1 Solanum lignicaule | reverse complement strand
ATATATATATATATATATATATATATATATATATATATATATATATATGTTGTAGATGCTAGAATTGTGAGGTTTGATCACTTTGAAAGTGGGGAGGTGTTTACTTTATAAGTATGTTGTGATCATGGCCTTTTAGGCAAAGTTGGATGATTGTTGTTTTGAGGAATGTTGATTATGTGAAGGTAATGTGATATGATGTAAATTTGTGTATGGTCTAAAAGCATGAAAAGTGTCCTTGTGTAGATATTTTATGTGTTATTCTTGGTTGGTGTCTTCTTTGAATGACTTATAATGAAGGTAAGGTTAAGATAGACTATGCTTACCTCCTCTCACACCTAGTGAAGAATGAATGAAAGAATGTGTGAATGAATGAAAATAATGGGAGTTAATGCTAATGAATGAAAGTTAGGTCTATTGTAAGGATAGTCTCATAAAGTACTCCTTTAAATGAATGGGGTTCCTAGATGAAAGGTTTTCTCATCTTTGAATCCAAGATCTTCCTAAATGAATGAATGTGGTCTAGGATGGGTACTCCTTCGTGAGTTGAGATGAGAGTACTTAGTAGCAATCCTTATCCCTAAATGAATGAATGAAATAAATGTCCTAACTCCGTGGGGGGGTAATGTCTAGCACCGAGAGGATATGAAGATGGGTGGATACTCCTTCGTTAGTTGAGATGTGAGTATTTAGTAGCAACCCTTAAGATGGGTGACCCTTTTGTTAGTTGAGATGTAGGTACTTAGAAGCAATTCTTCTATCCCTTAACTATGTGCCCACATAGAACTAGCTGGTGCTCTCTACCATGTAAAGGCTAAAAGAATGACCCTACCTTAAGCAAGTGGGGATCCCTCATCCGGTAATGTCAAGCTCTATGGTCTATGTCGGTTAAGGATTTTCCCTCACATTAATGAATGAATGAACTAAGGTCTCTTAAGGGTGTACTACTTAGGATAGGTGGTGGAATGGGACATCATCTAGACAATGCACAAGTAGACATTTAAGGGAGATCTTGGTGTGTCTTAGTAATGATAATGAATGAATGAGTCTCTTTGGGCTAATTAATGAAAGTGTTGGTGTTTGAGAATGCTAATGTGAAAGTGAGTCATAATGAATTGAATGTAAGTGCTTATGTTGAATTGAATGTAGGTGATGATATTATGTCATTAGTGAACGAAGTTGTATAAATGCATTAAGTTGAATCAACGATTTATGTTGAGATGTGAGTGGACCTTGTCTTGTGTAGCCTTAAGGATCACTTGGGTGTGGTATGGACATGTAGTATGGGCTGCCTCACCATGTCTTACTTAGGTGAGTCTTGGGATGACATTTGACGAGTGTTCTAGTTTTATAAAGTGACATGTTAGTTTATATGCTTCTATGTCTTATGTGATTAATTGGTGAAGGTTGAGGTATGCATGGTAACTGCAGTTTGTGTGACCTTAAGGTGATGCCTTAGTGTGGGTGATGGTATGGGACGTTGCCCATACATTGCACAAAGGTATTGTTTAAGGGTTACTTAAGGTAGAGGTCCAAGGCAAGAAGGTAAAGGTAAATGGGTTATGTATGTTTATGAGGTATTGTGAAGCATATGACTTTGTATTGTTGGTTGTGATTTGTAAGGTGCCTATTATGTTGATGTTCATGATATTTTATCAAAATGGCATGAAAGCATAACTTCCAAATAAATGTCCTTTTTAGCATATTTTGCATATCCTCATACTTAGTACGTGTGTTGTACTAACCCCTTTCTTCTATTTTACTACAAGTGTAGGTTGTGGTAACTAGGAGCAGATTGTGCTTTGGAGTTGCTTGGATTGCTTCACTCTTCCAAGTTTTTGGTATGTCCTCATGATTCGAGGACTATGTTTAGAAATTTCTTAGTGATTGTAATAGACACTTAAGTTTCATTTCATTTAAAAAGGGTCGTGTCCCTTAGTACGTTTTAAGTTCTTGTCTAAGATTGGCTAAAGAGACTTAGTAGTTCTGCTAGCGTATTGATGTTTTCAAATGTTGAAGTCTTACGGTTTTATTGAATAAAAGTTTCAAATTCTTAGTGATTTTTATGATATATGCAATTAATGAATGCTAAGGCTTGTATAAGACCTTTGAGAGGTCGAATACGCATGTAACGGCTAGGGGGTGCTCTCAGGTCGTTACATATATCAAGGATACCACCCAAAAACATTGCTTCTAATCTTTAAGGAAACATGCCGCAAGTAGGGAATAACCATAACATACCTTTTTTTCGCTGAATTAACGTGGCCTAACGACTTTAACTTATAACCTCCTCGATACTACAACAAGGCAGGACCATATTCAACACACAAAAATAGAAGATACCACGATAATCCGATAAAAGATATGTATTTCCGTCGCAAATTGCTATTTCCTGCTTATAAAAGCTAGATTCGATGAAAGAACGTCTTACCTCGATCTTAAGTCCGTAATATGCCTCAAAACTTTCAAATATGTCCAAACCCTTGCTTTCCCAACACTAAAGTGTGATATGCTACGAAATCGATAAAACAAATTATACCATGATAATGAGCCCAACGCGTAGAATAACTTTCTTCAAGGACTTAAGTCGAGAAAACATATACTTTGGCTGATCCTAGAAGTGGGTTTTGTGATTTTTCTGGTTCTTCCCGAAGAAAAATGAAGAAAAGTCAAAGAAGATGATATATATAAAGCTCCACCGACCTAGGGCCCCACCTCACGTGCCTTCTTGTGCAGTCCCACGAAAACGTGAATATCTCTCTATTCTGAAGTCGTATGAACAAACAGTTTGATGCATTAGAAAATACACTCGTAGAACTTCAATTTCGTAGGTCGTTAGACCCCATAAATCTTTATATATAGGGAAAAAACCGCCGAGACATTTGACCCAAATTTCAGAGAAATCTTTAAAAAGGAACTTACGGTAACTTTCGCCAACTTTCATTTTGCCACTTACCTAACTTCAAAAATTGAGATACAACCCTTGAACACTTAAAATATGACATAACACATCATTCTTAATTTATTACCCACCCTCCTGGTCTTTCTGTGAAGATAAGGCTAATTCTATACGTTTCAAAAATGCGGGGTGTTACATCCTTCCCCCCTTAGGAACATTCGTCCTCGAATGAAAAATCTGAGTCACACGGTTAAGTCCTTAGGAGTTACCAAAATTTAGGCAGAGTATCCTTTGTAAATGTCACTATCCAGGATCCTAGAACGTAAAATTTCTAACCTAAGCATCTCACACGATGACAATAATAATAAGCAACAAAAAAGTAAATAAATCAAATAGGTATCTTACCTCACTAGCCTAATATAAATTGATATGCTATAACCCTAGGGTATGAAACAAGTCAGGATATTTTGACCTCATGCCATCCTCAGCTTCCCAGGTCACCTCTTTTCTATTCTTGTTTCTCCACAATACTTTAACCGAAGCCACCTCTTTGGTCCTCAATTTACGAACCTATCGATCTAATATGACAATTGGAGTTTCCTCGTAGGACAAATCCTCTGTGATCTAAACATCCTTAACTGGGACAACCCGAAAAGGGTCTCCTACGCACTTCCGTAGGATCGATAAATGGAAAACTGGATGAACATATTCTAGCCCTAAAGGCAATTCTAACTCATAAGCCACTTGTCCTACCCTTCGAAGGATCCGGTATGGCCCAATGAATCTTGGACTAAGCTTGCCTTTCTTGCCAAATCTCATAACACCTTTCATAGGAGAGCCTTTTAAGAATACCCAGTCATTAACACAAATCTCTAAGTCCCTTCGTCGCACATTTGAGTATGACTTCTGTTGGCTTTGAGCTGTTAGCAACCTCGCCCGAATGAGCTTAACATGCTCCACTGTTTGATGTACTAGGTCAGGTCTAATCTACCCTGACTCACCTACCTCGAACCATCAAATGGGGGATCTACATTTTTGACAATACAAAGCCTCATAAGGTGCCATCCCGATGATAGAATGATAAATATTATTGTATGCAAAGTCAATAAAAGGTAAGTGATCATCCCAACTTCCATTAAAGTCCAACGTGAATGCTAGTAGCATATCGTCAAGTGTTAAAATAATGCGTTCAACTTGGCCATCTGTCTGAGGGTGAAAGGCTGTACTAAGAATAACTTGTGTCCCTAGTCTTTTCTGGATGGACTTCCAAAAGTTGGTGGTAAATTGTGCTCCTCTATCAGAGATAATAGATAATGGGACACCATGTAGCCTAACAATCTCTCTAATATAGAGCCATGCATAGTCTTCGGTCATAAAAGTTGCCCTCACTGGTAAGAAATGGGCTGATTTTGTTAGTGTATCAACAATTACCCAAATAGAGTCAAACTTGCGACGCGATCGAGGTTAGCCTGTAATAAAATCCATATTAATTGCTTGTCACCTCCACAAAGGAATGGCTATCTCCTGAACTAACCCAACGGGCTTTTGGTGCTCAACCTTCACCCGTTGGCAGTTAGGACACTGTGCCACAAACTCAGCAACGTCCTTCTTTATCCCTTACCACCAATAGATCTCCTTAATATCATGGTACATCTTCGTCGAACCAGGGTGAATAGAATAACGGGAATGATGTGCCTCTTCCATAATCCGATGTCGAAGCCCTGTAACATTTGGAACAAACAATCGACTGTTATATCTAAGGACTCCATCTCCAGCTATATCAAATGCTAAAGACTGTTGACTCTAAGCCTTGGCTCTTAGCTGTTCTAAGCTAGGATCCTCTTATTGTCGTGATTTTAATTCTATAACTAGAGATGATATGGTTATGTCCTGAATTATTACCCCACTATCTCCTGCCTCTAACATTCTGACTCCCAAGCTAGATAACTGATGAAGCTTTCGCGCTAGCTCATGCTTCTCAACACCTAAATAGGATAAACTATCCATAGATCTTTGACTGAGGGCATTGGCTACCACATTCGCCTTTCCTGGATGATATAAAATATCCACGTCGTAGTCTTTCAGTAACTCAAGCCATCGACGTTGTCGCAGATTTAACTCTTTCTGTCTAAAGATATATTGAAGGCTTTTATCATCTGTGAAGATGTCAACATGAACGCCACACAAATAATGTCTCCAGATCTTCAACGCATGCACAACTGCGGCCAACTCTAAATCGTGGGTCGGATAGTTCTTCTCATGCTTTCTCAACTGCCTTGAAGCATATGAGATAACCTTACCATGTTGCATTAGAACACATTCCAATCCAACACCAGAAGCATCACAATACACCACATAGCCTTCTAAACCCTCTAGGAATGCTAGAACTAGTGTTCATGTCAACTTGTCCTTCAGCTCCTGGAAACTATGCTCGCAAGCCTCAGTGCACCGGAACTTAGCTGTTTTTTAAGTCAGCTTCGTTAATGGGGCTGAAAGTGAAGAAAGCCCCTCTACAAACCTTCTGTAGTACCCAGCTAACCCTAAGAAACTACAAACCTCAGTCGAAGTCGTGGGTCTGGTCCAAGTCTTTACGGCCTCAATCTTTTGTGTATCAACCGCAATGCCTACATCTGATACAATATGGCCTAAGAAAGCTACAGAGTTCAACCAGAAGTCACACTTAGAAAACATTGCATAAAGTTCTGGATCTCGAAGAACCTGAAGGACTGCTCGTAGATGATTTGCATGCTCAGCATTAGAACGTGAATATACCAGAATATCATCAATAAATACAATCACAAACAAGTCTATATACGGCCTGAATATACTATTCATCATATCCATGAACATTGTTGGGGCGTTAGTTAATCCAAAAGACATTACCAAGAACTCAAAGTGTCCATATCTGGTTCTAAAATCTGTCTTTGGAACGTCTTTCTGCCGAACTCATATCTGGTGGTACCCTAATCTTACATCAATCTTTGAGAAGCACTTAGCACCTTGTAAGTGATCAAACAAGTCATCGATCCTCGGAAGGGGATACTTATTCTTTATATTCACCTTATTCAACTGTCAGTAATCGATATACATTCTTAGTGAGCCATCTTTCTTCCTTACGAATAACATTGGCGCACCCCATGGAGAAGCACTAGGCCTAATAAAGCCTTTATCCAGCAAGTCTTTCAGCTGATTGTTCAATTCCTTTAGCTCAGCAGGAGCCATTCTATAAGGAGGGATAGATATGGGCTATGTACCTGGTAGCATATCGATAGTAAAATCAATTTCCCGTTCTGGAGGGCTACCAGAGAGCTCGTTTGGAAATACATCTTGAAACTCATTAACTATCGGAATAGACTGAAAAGTTGGTGGTTGTGCATCTTTATCATGAACGTGAACAAGATGACAAATACAACCCCTAGTAATCATCCTCCTCGCCTTAAGATAGGAAATAAACCTACCTTTCGGCTTTGCTGTATCGCCTTTCCATTCCCGAACTGCCTCTCCTGGAAAGTGGAATCAATAATCATTGTCCGACACTCAATATTAGCATAACAAGACGCTAACCAGACCATACCCATAATGACTTGGAAATCGACCATCTCTAACTCTACGAGATCTACAGAGGTCTGATGGTCGATAATTTTTACCGTGCAACATCGATAGACTCTCCTGGCAACAATAGACTGACCAACTGGTGTAGATACAATAAAGGGTCGATCTAATGACTCTGCTACTATACATAACTTCCACGCAATAAATAGAGTAACATAAGACAGAGTAGATCCAGGATCTATCAACGCATAAACACAATGGGAGCAAACAATCGATGTACCTATCACAACATCTGGTGATGACTCTGAGTCCTATCGACCAGCTAGTGAATATGTACAGTTTTGTCTACTACCAGAACTAGATGCTCCCTCTCTACCTCTGCCTCATCCTATACCTGCTGAAGTCTGGGGTCCACGCTCTGTAGACTGTGCCGATGAAAAGGAACCTACTACTGACCTGGTCGATTGACCTATACCACCCTGACCTATTGTCGAGCATTTTCTCCACCCATGCCCCTCCTGTCCACAAGAATAACAACCTGTGGAACCTTGTTTGCACCTCCTGAAATGCATCCTACTACAAGTTGCGCAATGCGGCGGGGTTGTCCTAGCCTGGCCTGAACCTCTATACTGCTGAGAGCCTGATGCTCGTGAATCCTCACCTGGGCCTAACTGTCCCTAACGATCAAATCTACTACCGTGGAACTGCTGTGTTGGCGGTCTAGGTGGCCTAATAGAATATCGAGGTCTGGGACCACCTTGAAAATCTCCCTGTGAACCAGCGGGCCTAGCCCTCTTCTGTCTCTCTCTCGACCCTCTCACTCATATACTGTAAATGTCGGCGATTCTCTATGCCTTGTGCAAATGCCTGAATTCGCGAGATATTCATATTATCATTTAGTGCAGCGGTAGAACAAGCATTATATAGTCTGAGTCGAGCCCTCCCACAAATATATGTACCCTATCATGCATTGTATCAACAAATGCAGGTGCATATCTAGCCAATGAATCAAATCTCAACCTGTACTCTCGGACACTCAGGCTGCCCTATCGGAGGTTCAGAAATTGGTCCACCCACTATCCCTAATCTCTCGAGGCAAATAGTGATCTATGAAAGCTTTTGTAAAGATATCCCAAGTGGGTAGAGATGCATCTTTTCCCCTAGATATCTCCCAATTCTCGTACCACAATACTGCAACATCTCGCAATGAAATGCTACTAACTCAACTGACTTAGTCGTTGAGGCATGCATGACTCTAAAGATCCTATGAAGCTGATCAACAAAGTGCTGAGGGTCCTCTCTGCGATCTGTCCCTTTAAACTGTGGAGGATTCAAGAAAAGAAATTCACGAACTCTTAAACTTTCGGGCCCCCCAGAAGGTCCAGCAATATCTGGCGCAACTAGCGAGCGTTGTGCAGCTACTAACTATGCCAACATACATATTGCACTCTTGAAATCCTCATCAGATGGAATAGAAAGAACTTGATGTTGTACTGCTGGTGAAGCCGGATGTACTGTAGCCCTCGGAGGCTCCTGAAGCGGTGGAGAAGCTTTAGGGGGCTGAGAAGATGTCTCGTCCTTGGTCTCATAATGGGCTACCTCCACCTGTGGTACCTTGCCAGTACCCTCACTTGCAGTTGTATCTAGCCCCTGGCTAGCTTTGGTCTGTCTAGTGTCAGCCATCTCTATCTGTATACAAGTATCAATAATAAGCAAGAAACCTCAACCCTTAAGACACCACTGTATAGCACGAGGTGAGCCAAAGAAAGATAGTCATTCTACCATGCCCGGTAGCTTCTTGCTTATCGGATGTGGTGCACAACATATTTATAAACAAGTCTCTACTAGACACGGTTTGCAGACTCCCTAGGATACGATGTTGCTCTGAAACCAAGTTTGTCATGCCCCATACTCAAGGGGCACAACTGGCTCCTACTGCCAAAACTCAAGCCTGAGCCGATCCTCCTGAACTATTTGCTACTAATGCATGACAGCCACACGTAATCAACAAAAACAAATAGGTATATCTCGGCTTAAAACTAAGCCCTCGGTAGGCAAGGCCCCTGTCAACAGATCTACAAAAGAAACAGTTACTCCTAAAAGTTCATATAATGAAATTGCTAACTAGCACAGAAGTCCTGATTGGGCCGTCAAGGACACCATGATCTCTATACCAAAACTGAAAGCAAGTATATAACCAAACAATGCATAACTCAACTAACAAGCTTCAGCAAACCAACAAACTAGTCCAGTATGGCCATAACGTAGCTATAAACCCCACTCACTAGTCTGTAAGCCTCTAAGAGTAGTAGGGATCGGTGGAACCAGACCCTAACCTACCCATAAAAATATATACAACAAAGGCTAACAAACCTGCAAACTCTGGCAGCTCTGGAGAAAAGCGGCTAGCCAATCGGATAGAAGTCAATCCTGCGACTGAGGAGGTCTACTCGATCGTCTATCAGGACCTGCATGCATGAATGCAGTGCCCCCAGGCAATGGGGCGTCAGTAAAAAATAATGTACAGAGTATGGAAGGCAATAGATTATGAGCAGGTATCCTAATATACTGGAATAATTCGATAAAAAAATCAAGGATAAGATAGGTGTACTGACCTGCTCCTAAATCTAAACTTCTCAAAAATAATAAAACGAAAACCTAACCAAGCCCCCATAAGCTCGGCAGGTACAAACAGCAGACAAGACTACCTACTGAGGCCCCCATAAGCCGGGAAGGTGCCAATCAGTCTATATACCCCTATCGGTAGTCCCCTAACCCCGTAAGCAGTCACATTGCCCTCTTAGGAATTAACATAGCCCCGTAGGTAGCACATAGCTCTCTTAGGCATCAACATAGCTTATAGACAACTGATATCCCTCTTAGGCAACAACATAGCCATGTAGGAAGCGCATAGCCTTCTTAGGCATCAGTATAGCCTTGTAGGCAACTCATAGCCCTTCTAGGCGTCAATATAGCCCCAAAGGCAACTGATAGACCTTTTAAGCATCAATATAGCCCCGTAGGCAGAACATAGCCCTTCTAGGCATAGATCACATTCCTGCATCTAATCACAATAGCCCCAAGGGCAACAATAACAATCCAATCGCTAAAACTGAGCAATCTAGTTATAAGAAACCTATACAAATAGCCTCTAAGTCGTGTCCAACATAAGGACGCTACTAACTGAATAAGAATCCCGACAAGGGAGGATTATATCAACTTGAGCAGCCAACAATCAAAAAGCACGACTATAAGTATATCAAGGATAAAAACCCAAATACATTGCTTCTAAGCTTTAAGGAAACATGCCGTAAGTATGGAATAGCCTTCACATACCTTTTTTGTTGAATTCACGTGGCCTAACGACTTTTACTCATAACCTCCTCGATACTATAACAAGGAAGTACTATAATCAACACACAAAAATAGAAGATACCACGACAATCCGATAAAAGATATGTATTTCCATCACAAATTTCTATTTGCTACTTTTAAATGTAGAGTCGATGAAAGAAGGGTCTTACCTCGATCTTAAGTTCGTAATACGCCTCAAAACCTTCAAATATGTCCAAACCCTTGCTGTCCCAACACTAAAGTGAGATATGCTACGAAATCGATAAAACAAATTATACCACGATAATGAGCTTAACGCATAGAACAACTATCGTCAAGGACTTAAGTTGAGAAAATCTATACTTTGGCTTATCCTAGAAATGGATTTTATGATTTTTCAGGTGCTTCCCTAAGAAAAATGAAGAAAAAATGAAGAAAAGTCAAAGAATATGATATATATAAAGTTCCACCAACCTAGGGCCCCACCTTACGTGCCTTCTTGCATAGTCCCACGAAAATGTGAATATCTCTCTATTCTAAAGTGGTATGAACAAACAGTTTGATGCATTCGAAACTAGACTCGTAGACCTTTGATTTCATAGGTCAAAGACCCCATAACTATATATATATTGGGAGAAAACTGCCGAGACATTTGACCCAAATTTTAGAGAAATCTTTAAAAAGGAACTTACGGTAACTTTCGCCAAATTTCATTTTGCCACTTACCTAACTTCAAAATTTGAGATACAAGCCTTGAACACTTAAAATATTACCACATCATTCTTAATTTATTACCCACCCTCCTGGTCTTTCTGTGAGGATACGAGTAATTTTATACGCTTCAAAAAGGCGGGGTGTTACAATTTTAGACCGGGAAGTCAAGAAATTAAGGAACAAAACTTGTGAACCTGGCGGTCTAGAATGTGAACCGGAATCTCATCATAGGATAAGCTATTCTTGATACCAATATCTTTAGTTTGTATATAAGCAAATGATCTCCTATGCACTTCTTCAACATGGATATATGAAATACCGGATGAACCGCAACTAACTCTTGAGGTAGCTCTAACTCATAAGCTACATTACCAACTCTTTTGGATATTCTGTAAAGGCTAATATACTGGGGACTAAGCTTCCCCTTCTCACCAAACCTCATAACAGGGTTCATGCTGAATTATAGACATGAACAAATCCACTCAAGGATCTCAATAAATATATAGAAACTCAATAATTAGGAATAGAATTTTTAAAAGAACCATGAACTCAAGAACTCAAATCAACTTATCTTAAGAATACTCAAATCTCGGAGTAGAATCCTAGATTTCTCTTTTACTGTTTTGAAAGAAGATGTAAGGCGTGAGGACAAACTAGTCCAACACTATGATAGTCTTACATACCTGGAAGAACAAGGTTCTTGAAGAATCTTGAAGAAAAACTTGATTAGAAGACTTGAAACCATAACTTGAAGGTAAACGATCAAGAAAACCTTTCTTAAGATTCTTGAATTAGTTTCTTGAAATCTCTATGGCCAAGAATTATGATTTTCACAGGGATTCATAATTGTACGAAAGAATTTGAGTTGAAAAGAATGGAATTCTTGGAGAAAGACTTACCTTGAAGAAGAATCTTGAAAAAGATTAAAAGACTCTTGAATAAAGTCTTCTACTTTGATTTTTCTGTAGGATTTTGACCTAGGTTTTGAGAGAGAAGAGAGTTATGTATTAAAACATGAAAATCTGATTGTTTTGAGCCTTTTATTAGTGAAAAAATTCATTTAGTGTTTTCTTGGAGGTAAAAAGACGAAAATGACCCTTTTTAATGTTTTTTGTCGGCTAATTCGTAACAGCACTGTATTAGGTTACTAAAATGGTCATAACTTTTTATTCAGAAATTGGATTGATGCAAAATTTGTGGCTTTGGAAACTAGATTTAAATACTTTAATTTGATAGGTTATGGGCCACGTAACTCTTTATATTCTAAGAGATATGGTTGTTTTTAAGTTGACTCAATTAGAATCTTACATCAAAACTTCATAGATGGCCTTTCACTCTTCAGACGGGTATGCTAGAAAAGATGTTTGAACGTTTACTTGGATCGTATGTCTATAACATGTTTTCCAAGTAAACATTTGATGTTCCTTTGCTGAAGGAAAAGAAAGCTTCAAGAACTCATCAAGAAATGAAATTGCTCAATATTTATGGATAGATTCGCAAAAGAAACTCACGATTGGCATGTGGGTGAACAAACCCAACACTATGGAAGCTTACATACCTCAAAGAACTAGGTTCTCGGTGAAATCTTCAATTTCTTAAACGAACGCTTGAAACTTTGAACTTTTTCTCCTTTTCAATCTTCTATCTAAAACCCTAATGCTTTTAGGGATGAATGAAACTAATTCTAATCAGTTTAGACGCTTAATTGGGTGTAATTCACGTTTAGAATAAGTGGGGTAAGGAAAAGACTAAAATACCCCTCATATTTTTGGGTAACTTGCCTTAAATGGACAACCTAACTTCAAAAGGGAATTTCTCCCTCACACGAGCTCGAAAATTAGCAAACTCGGTGGCGTTGGAAAGAGGACTCGGAGATATTTCATGTGATATCCTATGGGTCTCCTAACTCATCATATACTGAAAGTTATGGTTATTTGAAGTTGACCAAAAACATAAAAGAACTTAGGAATGACTTGAATGAACTCTATTAAGTTCTTTTTGGAAGTCAAGGTGCTACATCTAGTGATCTTAATACTTCAGAAAATTTTAAATTTCTCCATAAAATCTACTCACAACGAAGGATGGTCCAAGTCTTAGTTCAAAAATTTCTGGGCTGTTACTGGAAAAGTCACTTAAAATACTTGGATGTATCCTACCTCACCCTGAGCCTACGTTACAAGCTAAGAAAGTCCTATAGTGATCCAAGTGACTAGTCTGTAGAGTCTATGCAGTGAAAATAAGGGCAAGCCTATGGTATTGAGAACTAATTATATTTGAATTCACTTCAGAGCATGAGCGTTTACTGAATCCTTAAACTTAAATATCTGATTATTGTGTGAAAAATGATTTCTTTGAAGCTAGGGCACTAGTTACATTGTTGGAGAGTTGGTACCTTGGTGATTGTTGAAAGTTTATGTGATGATATCTCTTGGTCTGTCTATGTCATGTTTTGATTTGCATGAGTTAGCTTATTGAGTTTAAATTGAGAGATTTGCACTGAGTGAAGGACTTGATTGAGAAAGCCATGTGATTGCTCGAGTTTGTATGTTTGGTTCTACACAAGTGTCGTTCAGAGTGTTAGTATGTGACTTTAGGACAAACAACAATTTTAAGTTGAGGGTGTTGATATACCATGAGTATACGGTATTTTTGATGCATTTCACTTAGAGTTTGTGTGAGTCTTAGGCTGTTTTGTTGTTAGATATAATGGTTTTGTGTAATCTTTGCAGGAAATTTGTTCGGAAGCGGTTAAGATAGAAAAGAACTGAAATAGCAGCAGAAGCAGTCGACGGAGCCAACGCAGACCGTAGGTCTAGTGACAGGCTGTAGGTGGAGGTTCGTGCATATGAGTTCAAGGAATTCTGACCAACTGTGGAACCACGGAGGCAAACGAGGCCCCGTAGAGTGAATGACCGATTGTCATGCACGTCCGCCATTCCTAATTAGAAAATTTATTTCCAGTACTTGAACCACATAGGCAGTTGACGGACCGTAGTCCAATCCACGGACTGTAGGTCGCAACCGTCGTTTGAAGAGTCTGAAATATTTTCTAAGTGCTGAACCACGGGTATAGTTTTTGCTATATTTAATTGGAAAGGAGGAATCATCCTTATTAATTTCTATATATAACTCAAAGGAGATTTGGACTCAACTTCAACTTCTTTCGTACAATTTCAAGAAGTGTAAAACACATTGATATCTGAATTTACTTTGAAAATTTAAAAATTGCTTCCATACTTCAAAGAACTTGAATTAATTATGTGTTCATGGGAACTAAATTAAGACATGACATACACCTTCTTTTGCTTAAAAAAGTCAACGCTACTTGAATAAAAGGACACTTATTATCAATTTGGGATAGAAAGTATGACCTTGAAATCACAAGAAGTGCAGATCCAAACAAATTTATAAGACAAATTGTGAAAAAAGATTGCCATCAATTGCACAAAATTCTTAAAATGGTGTTATTTGTTGTTAGCTTTGGGAAAAACTTGCACAGTTTCCTCCTAAATGCCTCAAATCATTAATTAAGTGTATCGCTTCAGTTTATACCTATCTCTTTTTCTTATCAACTTCGAATGTGAGACTTTCTTCATACACCTAACTGACATAACATTGAGGTATTCCATCGCGATTATCATATGCAGCTCATAAATGCATATTTAACTCCAAAAACAACTTTCTACTTTATCACTTCCAAAATTGTGGAAAGCTGAATCTGGAAAAGTAACTAGCAACATTGAACAAGTTCCCTGATATATTAATTTTCCAGCTTTAAGAATTTGACATAAATCATGTTAATTATTTTGGCCACTTTCTGTATTCTCTGTATACAAATTAATTCCCTGAGATGTGGGAACACAAAGTAGATGAAGCTAAGGACATTTTCATTAGCCAATCATACATACAAATTAATACTTTTATTTGTTGGGAAAAATTGAATTTGCAAGCCACCACAGGTGAAATGCATGTGTATCCTGAGAGAAGAAGCTGGAAAAAAAGAAAGAAGAGAAAACAGTTTTTGTTTTTGTGAATCTTTCTTGAACTGACTTGAGGAAGACTAAATAAATAGTCTTTATATAATGTGAGACATTCCTGGAAATGATTACCCCACAGAGAGAATTAAATGTATATAGTAAATTTCTTTGCTTAATTTTTGTTACATATACCTCATCAAAATTGTTGAATATAGACGAGTGAAGCTTGATTGGTGATGGTTCTGTGGCCATGGATGAGTGAACGCTTTGTTTTTTTTTTAGTAGTTATTAAATAAAACATGTAGAGATAGTTGTTTACATGAGTTTTTCTTTTTGTTAGTTAGCATTAATTAGTTTTCTAATTCATTATTGAATTGAATTTGAATTTGATTTTGGCTTAGTTAAATAATATTTTTTATATGTTATTTGCTTGCTGAATAAAGAGAAAAAAACTGCATTTTATTAAAATCATTGATTACATGGACATATTATTTGTATTTTGATCTTGGATATTTGAGCTGATTTTTATATTTGGAAAAGTTATGGAGGGATTGTTTTTGGTAGGTCAAAAACTAAACCCTATTATCTGTTTATATTAAACTAGGACTTAAATTGGTCTAGTGAATAAATAATACAATTGCTATTAGTTTATATTCTAATAGGTTTTGTATACTAAACCCTATTATGTGCTTATATTAATCTAAGACTTAAATTGGTCTAGTGAATAAAAAATACAATTTCTATTAGTTTGCATTCTAATAGGTTTTGTATATTTTTATTTTTCCTTTACGAATGATAGTTGAATTTTTTGAGTGTAGTAAGAATATAAAATATAGTGTACTGAAAAGTTATTAAATATCTATTTGATTATTTTACACTAGTTAATGTCTTTTTTTTACTTGCAAAAATATCAACACGAAAAAAATGTATTGGTATTCTATGTGCATGTGTTTTTTAATTTATTAATTACATCGTAGAAGATGATTAATAATTTATTATACTATCTTACTTTGTAATAAAGGCTTAATAGATATTTCATTCATTTTATTTGAAGATACGGACAATTCTAAAAGCATGTTATCTAATTATGAAGACGTTTATTTGATTAATTATGATACAACACATACAATATTAAAAAAATGAGAAATATTTCTCTCATTTAAGCATGAGCAAAATAAATGTTACTACAATTTTTGATAGTACTATTATGATTGAGGGCTTTGGAAGAGCCATTATAATTTTTCCTAGGGTAACTAAATTCATCATAAATAATGTATGGTTTCTCCCAAATCTCAGAGAAACTTGTTGAGTTTAAAAAATATCCGAGAAAATGATTATCATATCCAATCAATGGATGAAATAAATCTTGATATCTTGGTATCACCAAGAATGTCTCTGGCCAGACATGTGTCATAGAACAGTTTCCTGCTTTATCTTCTGGCTTGTATTGGACAATAATTAGTGCAATTGAGGCACATTCTACAGTAAATAAGAAATTTACTGATTCCAATACTTTTGTACTTTGGCATGATCGTCTGGGACATCCTTGGTCTATAATGATGTGACGAATTATAGAAAATTCAAATGGGCATCAACTAAAGGACCTAACAATTTTTTTAAATGGTGAATTTTCTTGGACTACTTATTATCATTGCAAGTTAATTGTGAGACCATCACCAACGAAAGTTGAGATTGAATCCATTGCGTTCTTGAAACGTATACATGGGGATATTTTTAGACCTATTCACTCACCTAGTAGGTTATTTAGATACTTTATGGTCCTAATAGATGCTTCTTCTAGATGATCTCATATCTTCCTATTGTCATCTCGTAACTTGGCATTTGCAAAATTATTGGCACAAATAATAAGATTAAGGGCACAGTTTTCTGATAATCAGTTCAAGTCTATTTGCCTTGATAATGTTGCAGAGTTTTCATGTCAATCATTTAATGATTAGTGTCTATCAATTGAGATAAGAGTCGAGTACCCTGTTGCTCATATTCATATTCAGAATGGCCTCGTTGATTCACTAATTAAACGTATATAGTTAATAGCAAGACCATTTTTATGAAAAATAGGTTTCCCACTTTTGTGTGGGTCATGCAATTTTGCATGCTGCAACACTTAATCGTCTCAAACTGACAAAATGTCATAGGTTTTCTCCATTGCAATTTGTTATGGGTCAAGAACCTAATATATCCCGTATTCTAATTTTTGAATGTTGTGTACATGTGCCTATGGCACCACCAAACCGCACTAAGATGTGCCCTCAAAGAAGGTTAGGAATATATGTTGGGTTTGAATCGTCATTCATTATTCCCTATCTTGAACCATGAACCGGAGACATGTTTACTTCTCTATTTGCAGATAGTTGGTTTGCTGAGACAGTTTTCTCAAAATTAGGGGGAGAAAATAGTGAAATAAAAAGAAAACTTTTGTGGAAAATTTTATCATTGTCTCATCTTGATCCATGTTCTTCGATTTGTGAGCAAGAAGTACAAAAGATTATTTATCTTTAGAAATTGCAAATCAAATGTCTGACGCATTTACTGATTTGAAAAGGATTACTAAATCACATGTTCCTGCAAAGAATGTCCCGATTCGAATTGACGTCCCTATAGGACCATCCATTAGTTTCAAAGCTAATGAGTCAAAAGAACACCTAAAGCGTGGTAGACCATTGATCAGCTCTAAGATCAAAATCTAAGAAGAAGAAAGATTAAATGCCAAGATGACACTATGAAATTAAAGAATCTCATATAGAAGTTCAAAATTTGAATAGTTTTCATATCCATGAAGGAATCAATGAACTTGAAACTCAAGGAAATTATGAACTATCCATGAATTTAAGAGTCAAACTAATCTGAATCGATCAAAAATAGTGGTTGATTATGTCTTTCAATACAATATTGCTACAAAAATAATGCAAGATAGTGAGGATCTTGGAGCTCAATTAGTTGTAGAATGTCAACGAAGAAATGATTGGTAAAAATGGCAAGAAGCAATTCAATCAGAGTTGAATTCACTTGTCAAACGTGAAGTTATTGGACCTATAGTTAAAACACCTAATGGTATTAAACATGTTGGCTATAAATGGATTTTTGTGCGAAAAAGAAATGAGAAAAATAAAATACAAAGGTATAAATCATGCTTATGGTACAAGGATTTTCCGAAAGGCCTGGTGTCGATTATGAATAGACATACTCACCCGTCAAGGATGCAATAACATTGCGTTATCTCATTAGTTTCACAGTCTATGAAAGACTTGAAATGCATTTGATGGATGTGGTTACAACATATTGATCACTTGATAATGCGATATACATGAAAATTCTTGAAGGATTTATGATGCCTAAAGCATGTAGTTCAAAATCAGGCGAAATGTATTCAAATAAATTGTAAAGATCATTGTTCAGTTTGAGGCAATCTGGATGCATGTGGTATAACCGTCTTAGTGAATATTTATTTATGGAAGGTTATACAAATGATGCAATTTGCCCATGTGTTTTTTATAAAGAGAACAACATCAAAATTTGATGTACTTGTTGTTTATATTGATGACATAAACTTTATTGGAACTCCAATAGATCTTCAAAACGCAATTGATAATTTAAAGAATGAATTTAAGATGAAAGATCTTGGCAGAACAAAATTATGTCTTGTTTTGCAAATTGAGCATTTGACAAATGTTATTTTTGTTCATCAATCTGTCTAAACAGAAAAAGTGTTGTAAAATTTTTGTATGGATGAAGTGCATCCATTAAGTACTCTGATGGTTGTTCGTTCACATGATGTGAATAAGGATCCATTCCGACCTCAAGAAAATAATGAGGAAATCCTTGGTTCTGAAGTACCATATCTTAGTGCAGTTAGTGCTTTAATGTATCTTGCTAATACTACAAGGCCTGATATAGCCTTTTCAGTTAATTTGATAGCAAAATATAACTCTGCTCCTAATAACAAACATTGGAATGGGATCAAACACATATCGCGATATCTTAAACGAACAACTGATATGGGCTTATTTTATTCTAACAATTGCAGTCCCAATCTTGTTGGTTATGCTGATGCATGATATTTATATGATCCACACAAAACTCGATCTCAAACAAGCTATCTGTTTATATGTAGGGGTATTGCCATATCTTGAAGATCTATAGAGCAGTCTATCGTAGCCACTTCCTCAAATCATGATAAGATAACAGCTATTCATGAAACAAGTATAGAAAGTGTGTGGTTGAGGTCTATGATACATCTCATTCGACAAAAATGTGGTTTTGAGTTTGATAAAGTACCAATCACTTTATATGAAGATAATGCATCATGCATAACACAACTAAAAGAAGGATTCATACAAGGAGATAGAAGAAACCACATCTCAACAAAGATTTTCTATACACATGAACTCCAAAAGAATGGTGATATTAATGTTCAACAGATTCGTTCAAGTGATAATGTGGCTTACCTATTCACCAAGTCTCTACCAACTGCAACTTTCGAGAAGATGGTGCACAAGCTTGGGATATGAAGATTCAAGTTGCTGGATTGATGTCCTCATTAGTGGGAGTTGATACACGTTGTACTCTTTTTCTCATATGAGGTTTTGTCCCACTGGGTTTTCCTTGTAAGGTTTTTGATGAGGCAGCCAAATGCATGTTAATAGATATGTGTACTCTTTTCCTTCACTAGAGTTTTTTTTTTGAAGTTTTTTCAAGTAAGGTTTTTAACGAGGCACATCATTTATGAATTAGACATTCAAGGGGAAGGGGGTGTTATAAATATATTGAATGTCTATCTATTAGAGAATATTTAGGAACCCTAACTTTGGGATAAACAATCTAACGAATATACAATAATACTTGGATCACCAACAACCTTGCAATTTCTATAAACATCAAAATGATTACAAAAATAATTGAGAGTATCATCTTAAACATAGAGTAGTCTTGAGATTCTATATTTTCTTGTTAGTATCATGAGCCTAATTATTATGAGGATGAGCTTGTTTGCAATTGTGAAAAGAAAATGTTTTTGTCGAAACAAATAATTAGAATAGAAACAATTAGAATCTATTCAAACACGGATTTACATAAAATGTGCACTCTTTATTCACCTTTTAAAGTTTTTTTCTTAAAAAGGCTTATAATTAAACTACATTAATGAAAAAATGACCATTAATACCGATTTGCATTTAATTACTTTTGTAACTCCTTAGCTCTCCATATTACTTAAATATTAAAAAATAGTGGAATTTGAAAGATTTAATATATCTTTTGAAATGACACTTCATTTCATTCTACAATTTACAAAAGAGACGGAAGAGGTAAAAGCAGTAAAAATAAATGCATTTTGTGGCATGAAACTCAAGAACAACAAAAATTGAAGTACAATAAGTACAATAGATGTAAGAGTCACTACCATATACTAATCATACAACTAATTTCAAATAATTACATATATTAGCAATTTTGATATTTTATACCATGTATTTTGAAAGATAAATCAAATACACACATCCCTTTAAACAAAGATTGCTTAATTATTTTTATATTTAATCTCACAAACTGATTTATTGAGTCATGCCGACACATACGATAATCACCGGTAGGTAAGATAACCCGTAACCCAAAACAACAAGCAAGAAATATAAGGGTAGAAACAAAGAGGAAGCAATAACTTAACAACAAAAATAAAATAATAGGCATAAATAAAACAAAACAATATGTATACTATAAGATCTCTCCCAGAACTTAGAAGTCACAATTACAGAGCTTCAAAAACAAAAGAGTACAAGTCTCAAAAGTGGACCCAAAATACAAGGTTTGTCCCAAACAAACAAAAGATGAGCCAACAAAATATAGATAAAGACAGGTAAGTCCAGGACTTCATGTGCTTACACTCGCCATTGAACAAAAGTTGCAATAGGCTTGAATATAAATGCTGGTAATTGGTGCTCGGACCTGCATCACAAAACAGATGACATATGTAGTATGAGTACCAAAAAAAAAGATACTCAGTAGGTATCATACGCCTATTGAACATGTCATAACCCAAAGTATATGTCACACCCTGAGCCTACACCCTGGGCGGGACTAGCACTTGAGAACCATTGTTGGCCGCAAGCGAACCCTTGGCCTGGACAACTACTCAGTGAAAGACTTACTCAAGATTAAAGTAATTTAAAAAGTAAACTAAAAGCCCAGTAGATAACTTAGAATGTATAAAGAAACATTCATTAGCCAAAATGACAAATCAAGTCTTAAACATCAAAACTGAAATGGAATAGACTCATGAACTAACATCAACTAACAGTCTATGAAGCCTCTAAAAACTAAGATGGACGTCGGGACAAGACCCACAACATCCTAATGAACTAGAATAAGTAAGTAATGAAAAGAGATCCTTCGGAAGCAAGGAGGATCACCAACAACTCTGAAGCTCAACTGGATCAACGAAGCATTGGATGCTTGTTCTGGTTACCTGTATCTGCATCATAAAAAGGTGCAGGCCAAATGGCATCAGTACATTGAATGTACGACTATGAGAGGGGAATTCTAAAGCAAGACATAAGCTTGAAAGGGAACTGAAAGAACATACATGGTCTCAACTAAACTCAACTCATTTCAATATAAAGCGGTAATATAAACGTAATATAAAGAAAAGCTTTTAAAGCATCTGAATAACTACTCTGTGTATTGAAAATTACAATAGTAACTAAGTTTGTATGCAAGGATACAATTTAAACTCTATTGTACATGCAAATCCAAAGTAAACTCTATATACAAAGTATACAAGAATCTAATCAAAAGCAACTTCAAATCTCATGAAATTAACTCAAGAACTTCTCAAGAACTCAACAATCAAGATCCCAATAGAAACTTCAACAAAATCCATCAAGAACTCAATTACTCTACTTTCAAGAACATAAATACGCAGAAATAAAATATGATTGATGCGTGGGTGAACGAACCCAACTCTATGTGATCTCACATACCTCGTAGGAATTAACCCTTGGCAAAATCTGCAAGCGAAACTCAAGAACACGACAAAACCTTGGCTTTTCTCCTCTTTTCTCTTCTCTCAAAGCCCTAGTGTAATGTTGTAAAGCATAAACTGAACCAATCAGTTTAGACCCCTAATTAATTACTAAAAACGAAATAACTTAATTGGGTATGGAAAAGACCAAAATACCCCTCTTAAATCAGGGTAACTTTCCACATCTAGACAGCCCAACTTCAAATGGGCATATCTCCCTCGTACGAGCTCAAAATTTAGCAAACTCGGTGGCGTTGGAAAGATAATTCACAGAACATTCATTTGATATCTTATAGCCCACCTAAATTCTCCTCTACTAAATGTTATGGTCGTTTGAAGTTGACCCAAAACTTATACTTAGCATAACTTGCCAATATTTCCAAATTTAATCTTTCCAAAAATTGTGTTCTTTCTAATTCTAGTTCTTTCAAATAGCGAGGTGTTACAGTATACCCTAGGCAAAACATGTCGTATAAAACTCCGAGAAGCCCTAAACAAGTCACTTAGCATACATCATACAAGATAATAGAGATCCAGAGTTTAAAAGATAATTCTAAATCATAAGAGTTTATAAAATGTAGCGGAAGTCTAACATAGTCTCAAAGCCATCTAGTACATCAAGAGTGATCCGGACGTAACCCGTACATCACATACAATGCATAAAAGAAGTAAAGTTAATAAGCAATAAAGCTCGGTCCTCGAAACACGAGGACTCACCAATCTTCAATCTACTAAGTGATCCTTAGCCAAGGACATGCAAATAAGGAGTGTCAGACCCTACATTAATGAAAGAATCTAGGAAAGAGTATGCATTAGTACATGAAGTGTATCAAGTATGATAGCGATGAATAAAAGTATGAAATCATGCAAAAAGGAATAACCAAGCTAAATCGTGATATATAACGGTTAGAAAACATAAATCATAAAAACATGGTCAATGCAAGCTAATACCCTAAACACATTCGTGAGATACTTCTAGAAGTAAGCTTAGTTCATTATTGTGGGAGATTTACCTTTAACTGACATAGAGACCATGGGAGATATTAACATGGAATCTGGTGTTTACCCCACACCAAAAAGGGGTGTCCTTCTTCCCAAGGTAAGACCATGAACATCTAGCTTATGTGGATCCACTAGCTAATGTCTATTTAAGAAAATCATCCTATGGGAGGTGGGGGTACATAGGTATGGGATAAGGAAATTGCTACTAGTAACCCAACCTCAAGTTACGCAAGAGCTTTTATCTCAATATCCTCTCGGTGCCTAGCTAAATCCCACGAAATAGTAATTATTCTTAACTCGTCGTATTATCCATGGAATGGCACATCAAGTAGCCAATCCAAGCTAAATTCATATTATCATCCATGGAAAGGTACAATTAAGCAACCCATTCAAGCTAGGTTTCATTAGAATAGCTCCTCAATCTTGATTCAAAGTTTAGTTGAGAAAACCTTTCTACCATGATAATCCTCTATATAAGAAATCCTTTCACTATAACAACAATAACATTGATGCTTCACTCTCAAAGGAAATCTTAAATCATTTTCATCAATTTCATAAGAACATGCATATCTTTGTAAAACTCATCTTTCATGATTCATAAAGTTCATAATTTGATCAATTCTAGGAAACAAGGGTTTCACATAGGTTAATGGGGATTCAACTGAGAAGCATGCAATTTCTTCAATTAATGCACAAAAGCACATAAATCAGTCAATAATATCATAATTGAAAAGAACCCATGAGGTTGAGTAAAAACCCTAAGTTCCATTAGAGATTCTATATGATGAAAATAGGAGAAATTAGGAACCCTACAAAGGAAAGGTCTCCATAGGTGAATACTATCATACCTTGATGCTAAGATATTACAATCAATGGTGAAATTGGAGACTTGACTTGAAACACTAATCTTCTTATTCTAACTTCTAAAGAGAGAAATATTTTAGAGGATGAACTTGTTCTTCTTTTAGGAAATTGAGATAATGAATTGAATTAAGAGATTTCAGCGGTAAAAAAGTTTATATAGGACCTCTAATTAAAGTGAAAATGACATAGTATTAAGTTAGAATAATTAGGAGAAGACCCAAAAGCCCCTCTTAAAAATAACGACCGACCACACCAACGGCCAAACCTATGGTGCGTTAGTCAGACCACGGACCATCCTGGTTGGCCATGGTGAGATAAGAGACCACTAAACTTTGGACCCCCAACGACAAACCCATCTACATTATGTGGGTCCATCTACGGCCCGTACACCTCAGTCGTGGGTCCCAACTTTTGACTCTAAAATTTCTCTAAGTCCGCGACTCACCTACGAGACCTACCTAGGACTCATGCATAGGACAATGGACCATCCTGGTGAATCGTATCTAAATACTAAAACAATTAAAATTTTAGAAAATCTGGACTAGCCATGCACGAGCTGACCTATGAACCGTGTGTTAAACCACATGTTGTTGGTTGTTCCGTTAGTTCTAGCACCAGATCCTACAAACCTACAACTTTCTGTCCATTTGAATCCGAGGTGTTATTTTATCTCTCCCTTGGGAATATTCGTCTTCGAATGAGTTTCAAGATATCATAAGGAGGGTAGAAACTTAACCTAACATCCCAAGATGAATGCAATCACATAAATGCACATATTCGAGGAGGAAATATCAACTCTAAGCTAAAGCATGTTCAAATCGTCCTATCATGAAGTCTATATGCAACTCATATTCAAATGCACATAAACATGTAGAAATCAATCAAGTTAACTCTTTTTTCTCATAATTTAAGCTTCACATGAATCATGCATAATGAGGAAATCATGTGAATATCTAAGAGACATGACACCAAAAGAGTAAACCATGAGGACTAAATACCTCAAGCTAGAGTAGGGACAGAGGGAAAAATATGAGGTTAACATGACATCATAGAGGCCTCGGCCTCTCAAATAGCACCCTCAACTAATTGATTCTTCCAATGAACCTTCATGGAAGAAACTTTTTTTTCTCAATCTTTTAACTTGTCAGTCCAAAACCTCAATCGAACTTCTTCGTAAGAAAGATTCTCCTTAACTGTGAGACCTTCTAAGGGAACTATAGGTGTCGGATCTCCAACACATTTATTTAATAAAGATATATGGAAAACTGGATGAATCGATGCCAAATCATTAGGCAAATCAATCTCATAAGCGACCTTACCAAATTGTCTCAAAATCTGATATGGGCTCTCATGGCGGGGATTAAACTTCCCTTTCCCAAATCTCATTATACCCTTCGTGGGTTAAATTTTCATGTAGACCCAATCATGAACATCAAACTCAAGGTCTCTCTTTCTAACATCGGCATATGACTTTTTCTGATATTGAGCCATTTTCAACCTCTCTCTATAAGCCAAACTATCTCCATAGCCTCATGCACTAACTCGAGGCCTATCAAAGTGACTTC
The DNA here is from genome assembly GCA_029582545.1 of Solanum lignicaule. Lineage (NCBI taxonomy): Eukaryota > Viridiplantae > Streptophyta > Magnoliopsida > Solanales > Solanaceae > Solanum > Solanum lignicaule. The sequence goes on along the minus strand of JAJOOF010008921.1, from coordinate 19,594 downwards.
ACCCACTTCAAACCAAACTATATGAGATCTACACCTCCTACCATATATAGCCTCGAATAGAGCCATACAAATGCTAGATTTGTAACTTTTGTTGTATGCAAACTCGATCAAAGGCAAGTGATCATTCCAATTACCCTCGAAGTCAATTACATAAGCACTCAGCATATCTTCCAAAGTTTGGATTGTATGCTCCACTTGCCCATCGGTTTGTGGATGAAATGTCGTACTAAGCATAACACGAGTACCAAGACCCTTTTGGAAAGATTTCCAAAACTGAGAAATGAATTGGGTACCACAATCTGAGATAATGGATAAAGTCAATCCATGCAGGCTAACCATTTTTTTCAAGTACAACTTAGCTTAGTCCTCCACTGAATAAGAAGCCTTGACGGGAATGAAATGAGCCGATTTCGTCATTTAATATACAATAACCATATTGAGTCATGTTTGCGCCGAGAGCATTGTAAAACAACAACAAAGTCCATATTCAAATCTTCCCACTTCTAAGTAGGACAGCTAATGTCTTGATATAAACCTTCTGTAGTTTGATGCTGAACTTTTACTTGTTGACAATTAGGAAACTTAGCCAGAAATTGCGCAATATCCTTCTTTATCCATTCCACTTAAACCCATATTGCAAGTTCTTGTGGTTGGTAAAAACATCTACATGATCATCGTATAAGTAATGCCTCCGAATTTTTAGAGAAAACACAACCACCGCTAGTTCAAGATCATCGGTAGGATAATTATTCTCATAAATATTAAGTTGCCTTCAGTAATAGGCAATGACTTTCCCATTTTACATACGGACACATCCTAACCCAATTCTTGAGGAATCACAATAAATCACAATTCCATCAGTTCCATCCGGTAAGGTCAAAACTGGAGCGGAATTAAGTCTATCTTTAAATTCTTGGGAACTCTTTTCACATGCTTCAGACCATATGAACTTAACCTTCTTTTGGGTCAATGGCTCAACAGAGAGACAATCGAAGAAAATCCTTCAACAAACCTTCTTCAATAACCAGCCAAACCCAAGAAACTTCTAAAATCCGAAGGGAATAGAGGTCTAGGCTACCTTTTGACCACATCTGTCTTCTTAGGATCTACCTCACTACCCTTACCAGAAACAATATGACCAAGAAAAGCCACTGACCTTAGCCAGAATCGCATTTGCTAAACTTTTCAAAGAGTTGTTGGTCCTTGAAGACTTTTAACACAATCCTCAAATGATCAATACGCTCGCCTTCACTAATCGAATACATAAATATATCATCAATGAACAAGATCACAAACATATCAAGATATTGTCTAAACACCCTATTCATAAAATCCATAAATATAGCCAAAGCATTATCAAACCAAACAACATTAAGAAAAACTCATAATGACCATACTGAGTTCGAAAAGTCATCTTCAGAATGTCGTCTTCCTTTACCCTTAATTGGTGATAACTAGATCGAAGGTGAATCTTGGAGAAGTAACTTGCTCCTTGAAGTTGATCAAACAAGTTATCTATCCTTGGGAGAAGATATTTCTTCTTAAGGCTAACCATGTTTAATTGGCAGTAGTCAATAATATATGGAGTGGACCATCTTTCTTTCTAACAAACAAAAAAGAGCACCCTATTGAGAGATACTCGGTCGGATGAAGCCCTTATCCAACAAATCTTTCAATTGCTCCTTTAATTGTTTGAGTTCTACTGGAGCCATTTCGTAAGGAGAAGAAGAGATATGTTGCGTCTCTAGGAGGAGGTCAATACCGAAGTATATTTCCCTTTTCAGGAGGACTACATGGTAAATCATCGGGAAACACTTTTGAAAATTCATTAGCAATGGCGAGCGAATCAAGGATAGGGTTTTCAGAATACGTATCCCTAACGCAAAAAAGATGCTATATGCAACACTTAGAGATCATCTTTCTAGTTTTAAGATAAGAAACAAACTGACTCTTAGGCATTGAATTTCCCCCTTTCCACTCTAGGATGGGTTCATTGGAAACTAAAACTTGACTACTCGGGTTTTACAATGAACAGAAGCATAACATGAATGCACCCAATTCATACCAAGGATAACATCAAAATCTAGCATATCAATGTCTAAAAGATCAACATGAGTGACTCTATGGGACAAGGACACAAGACACTTTCTATAAACTCTCTTAGCCACAACAAAATCACCAAATAGAGTAGAGACAAAAAAAGGATCTAACAACACATCTGAAATAATATCAAACCTTATAGCCACATGTGGCGTAAAAAATACAAGGTAGTACCGGGGTCAAGTAAAGGATAAACATCAAGTTTGAAGACTTTCAACATGCCGGTAACCACATCGGGAGAACCCTCTTTCTCATGATGAGTCTAAAGTGCATAAAACCAATTTTTTTCTTTGGAGCACTGATGCTTATCGTGACCAACGACACTAACCTACGGTTCGAGTGTCTACGATCGTCTATAACAAAGTGGTAGTGAAAACAGTAGTTGAACTAGAATTTCCTTCTAATTAGTTGTAGTTTAAAAGAATTTTTTGAATAGAAACAAAGTAAATTCAAGTGGGTGACACAAAAGTGTCAAATATCAAAGGGGTTTTTGTCACAAGTAGCTAAAACAACAAAAATAAAGAAAAAATCAAGTATGGGGAAAAGTTCTTGGGGTGTGACAGCAATATATATTGATATAAATTGTTGGGTATATGCTTTCGATAGGAAATTTGCAAGATAATAGTGACTAGGCTAAGCTTTAAATGGTAATAAGTTCCCTCTCGGGCAACTTACCCCGTTTCAAATGGGTTCCTCTCGGACACCCATTTACCGCATGAACGCCAGCCTAAGCCTTACCCCACTCACTCTCTCGAGCTGAGTGTTAGGATATGTGACTAGGGCTCACCCTCTCGGGCTGAACCTCATGTCGACCAACTACTTAGTCCATCAGTCTAGTGGTCTTGGTTTTGCGACCTCTCTCTCGAGCAAGTCGAAAACACATGGGTGGTTTTGTATTTGCAACTAGAAAACCATTAAATTAAGCCACAACCACTAGGTGAAATCACCATTAAAATGCATCTAACCTATCGGCAAACAAGACCCAATAATAATATCAACACATATTTGCTAAATCACACCCCAAGAATGGGGTTTTTTAGCCACACATCAAGAAATAAGAAATTATACCTAAACTGATAGAGAAATCAAATGGGTATAAGAAATTAAACCATGCTTTAAGCAAAGGAAGAAGAATAGAGAAGACCCACTTCCAACTTGCGGAAGATGAACTCCTTTCTTCAAGTCTCCCGAAAACCCTCTCCAAACTTGAGAGAAAAATGCAAAAGCTAATATTATAAGTCTCAAAATTACAGTAATGTTCGAATCCTAAAAACTAGTAAAAAGCTAGTATTTATAGATTCAAAAAATAGTACTGTGGCGGATCGTTTGGTGAGGTTAGTCGCGATCGCCGAAAGACTGGGCGATTCGCCCTTCTTCTGGTTCATCGCCTTTTGTGCTTTGCCTTCAGCATCTCTACGTTCTGGATCATTGGGCGGTATATTTCTACTTCGCTAAACTATTCGGCGACACGCCGACTTCTCCTTTCATCGCCTTTTGAACCACTTCCTTCAAGGCTTCGCGTACTGGAACAAAGGGGGGAATGTGTCCCTTTGGCGATTCGCCAAGTATGCTTGGCAATGCTCAGGCTTCAGTTTCTTCGTTCTTTTCAGCCTTTTTGTTCTTTTTTGCGCCTAAGTGTCCATGCTTCCACTAAAACTTCAAATACCTAAAACTTAAGTGTTTTCATCAGATATTGAGATAAAATAAGCATTTGAGGACACTATTTCTATTAAAGTAAAGCCCTAAATAAGTCCAATTTGTGGACTCATCAAGCACTTGAACCCAAACCACTAGGGGGATCTTGCTTACCCTCTCTTCCAACCATATGCAATGGACAATCCCTTATTTTATGACCACTCTTACCAAAACTGAAGCAACCATACACGCCGGGTAAACTCTTACCCTTATTCTTCCTTCCACACCTAGCACAAGTAGACATAGACAATGAAAATCCACAACAATTTCCTCCTTAAGGCTTAGGGTTGGAAACCTTATATTTGTTGAACTTGGGAGGAGCATTCGAGGAACCTTGGCCAGAGAATCTTTGTCGGAACTTAGAATGACTATGCCCATAGAACCTAGAATGTGAGAAGTTACCATCACCGGTCCTTGCCCTCTTTGCCTTTCTAGACCTTTCCTTTATTTTCTCCTCTTAAATTTGTTTAGAATGAACCATGAGACGAGAAATTTCCATATCATTGATAAGCATGGCAGTACGACATTTCTTAACCGCCATTTTAGACACACCGGAAACAAACTTACTTATCCTTTCCCTAAGGTCAACAATCATAGTAGGAGCATATCGAAAAAATTGTATAAACTTAAAGGCATATTCCTTCACTCTCCTATTTCCTTGAGGAAGGTTGATCAACTCAAACACTTTTTCCTTCGTCATCTCAACGGGAAAGAACCTATCAAGGAAAGAAACTTTGAACTTTTCCCAATCAACAAGACTCACATCTTCCACCCTCTCTTCTTTCCATTGGTTGAACCATATTTGAGCAACATCCTTAAGTTGATAAGCAGCCAACTCTGCCTTTTACACCAGCGTCAATCCCATGAGAATCAACATCTCATACACCATATCAATGAACTCTTGAGGATCCTCCTAAACCTTAGAACTATGAAACTCTGGAGGATTCATTCTATTGAAATCTCTCACTCTAGTTGCCATTGTACCCACATTTGTGTTCACGAGGACCACAACCTACCTATTGGATTGAACCATCATGGCTTGAGCAAATACTTGCAAATCATCCCTAATCTCCTCATTAGTCACTTGCTCGACCAAAGGGTCGACTAAAGCTTGAGAATCTGGAGAAGGAGCTCCCGGTTCCACATTCTCTCCTGCATTACTTCTAGCATATATCCTACGAGTAGAAATATCTTGTAGAGCATCGGATAATGATTAAGAGAGAGACATTATAGAGTTAAACTCTATCGCACAACTCAAGAGTAATAAAAGAAGTGGAGTTTCCTAAACATCTTATAGCCTTGTGGTGCACTTCACACTCATGTACAAGACTCTACCCGACGTGGCTTATGAGACTTCCAAGGACCTTTCTAAAACTTGTGCTCTAAATAAAAAAATTTGTCATGACCCAAACTATACCTTAGGCATAATATGGCGTATAAGACCCCGAGAGGCCCTATACAAGACACTTAGCATACATCATATACAAGATAATTGAGTTTAACAGTTTAAAAGAAAATTCCAAATCATAAAAGCTTATAAAAATGTAAAGGAAGTCTAACATAGTCTCAAAGCCATCTAAAATATCAAGAGTGATTGGGACATAACATGTATATCACATACAAAGCTGAAAAGAAGAAAAGATTATAAGCAATCAAGATTGGTCCTCGTAACATGAGGACTCAACTATCTTCAATCTACTAATGGATCTCTAGCTATGGAGATGCAAATAAGGGGCGTTGGACCCAACATTAATGAAAGAATGTAGGCAAGAGTATGCGTTAGTAGATGGAATGTACTAAGTATGATAGAAATGCATAAAAGTATGAAATCATGCAAAAAGGACCTTTCGTGACATGCAATAACCAAGCTAAATAATGAAGTAAAAGAGTTAAAAAACGTAAATCATAAAACATTGTCAATGCAAGTTTGTATCTTTAAAACACTCGTGAGATAATCTAGAAGTAACCTTAGTTCGTTATTGCGAAAGATTTACCTTCAACTAACATAGAGACCATGTGAGTTATTATTATGGAATCTGGTGTCTACCCCACACCGAAAAATGGTGTCCTACTCTACAAGGTAAGACCATGATCTTCTAGCTTATTTGGATACACTACAGAATGTCCATCCGAGACAATCATCCTATGGGGCACATAGGTATTGGATAAAGAGATTGCTACTAGAAATCCAACCTCAAGCTACGGGAGAGCTTCCATCTCAATACCCTCTCAGTGCCAAGTCTCAATCCCAAAGAATAGTAATTATTCTTAACTCGTTTCATTATCCATAAAAGGGCACATTAAGTAACCAATCCAAGCTAAAGTTGTATTATCATCCATGGAAGGGTATAACTAAGTAAACAATCAAAGCTAGGTTTCATTAGAATAACTCATTTATCTTGATTCAAAGTAAAGTTGAGAAAACCTTTTAACCCTAAGAATCCTTTGTGTGAGAAATACTTTCGCAATAACAATAACAATATTGATGCTTCACTCTCAAAGGGAATCTTAAATAATTTTCATCAATTTCATAAGAACATGTATTTCTTCATAAAACTCATCTTTCATGATTCAAAAGCTTAATCATATGATAAGTTCTAGAAAACATGGGCTTCACATAGGTTCATGGGGATTCAACTTAGAAGCATGCAATTTCATCAATTCATGCATAATAGGACATAAATCAATCAATAATATCATAATTGAAAAGAACCCATGAGGTTGAGTAAAAACCCTAACTTCAATTGGAAATTCTACCTTGTGAAAATAGGATAATTTAGGAACCTTTGGGAGTAAATGACTCAACAGTTAAATACTATCATACCCTGATGCCAAGAGCTTACAATCAATGGTGAAATTGGAGACTTAACTTGAAACCCTGATCTTCTTCTTCAATCTTTTAGAGAGATAAATATTTTAGAGGATGAACTTGTTCTTCTTTTGGAAATTTGAGAGAATGAATTGAATTAAGATATTTTAGGGGTAAATTCGTTTATGTAGGTCCTTTAATAGAAATTAAAATGACATAGTATTGTGTTAGAACAAATAGGTAAAGACCCAAAAACCACTCATAAAAATAACTGCCGATCTCACCAACGGTCAAACCTACGGTCCATTGGTCAGACCACAAACCATCATAGTTTATCGTGGTTGAGATCAGACACCACTGAATTTTTTGAACCCCAACGACAGATCCATGTACGGTCTATGGGTCCATCTACGGGCCTTACACTTCAGTCGCAGGTCCCAACTTTTGACTCTTAATTTTCTAAATTTAGGACTCACCTACAAGACCTACCTACGGCTCGTGCATAGGACAATTCACCATCCTGTTAAACCATATTTAAATGCTGAATTTTTTACAATTTTAGAAATTCTAGACTAGCCAACCATGAGCCGACCTACAGACCGTATGTCATACCACAGGTTATTGGTGGTTCCGTTGGTTTTTGCACCAAATCCTGCAAACCTGCAATTTTCTATCTTTTTTACTCTAAGGTATTATATATATCCCCCTAAAACATTCGCCCTCAAATAAAATTCAAGACATTATAAGGAGGGTAGGAACATAACTTAATAGCCTAACATGAACACAATCACATAAATGCACATAGCGGAGGAGGAAGCATCAACTCCAAGCTAAAGCATTTTCAAAACATTATATTATGAAGTCTATATCAACTCATACTCAAATGCACATAAGCATACATAAATAAATCAAGTGAACTCTTTTTCTCAAAATGTAAGCTTTTCACGAATCATGCATAATGAGGAAATAATGGGAATATCCAAGACACATGACACCAAAAGAGTAATCCATGAGGACTAAATACCTCAAGCAAGAGTAGGGATAGAGGCAAAAAGATGAGGATAAAGGGATATCATATAGGCCTCGGTCTCCCAAGTAGCACTGTCAACTAATTGATTCCTCGAAAGAACCTTAACATAAGCAACTTCTTTGTTTCTCAATCTTTTAACTTGCCGGTCCAAAACCTCAACCAAACTTCCTCCTTAACTCCCAAACATTCTAAGGGAACTATAGATGTCTGATCTCCAACATATTTCTTCAGTAAATATACATGGAAGACTAGATCAACTGATGCCAAATCATTAGGAAAATCAAGCTCATAAGTGACCTTACCAATTCGCCTCAAAATCTGATATAGGCACACATTGCGAGGACTAAGCTTCCTTTTCTTCCCAAATCTTCTTAAACCCTTCATGGGTGAAATTTAAAGTAGACCCAGTCATGAACTTCAAACTCAAGGTATCTCCTTCTAACATCCGCAAAGTCTTTTTCCAACTTTGAGCCGTTTTCAAACTTTTTCTAATAAGCCAAACTTTCTCCATAGCTTCATGCACTAACTCGGGCCTATCAAAGTGAATTCACCAACTTCCAACCAACCTATAGGATAGATATACCTCCTACCATATAGATCCTCGAATGGAGCCATACTAATGCTTGAATTATAGCTATTGTTGTATGCTAACTTGATCAAAGCCAAGTGAGCATCCCAATTACCCTTGAAGTCAATTACACAAGCACTCAACATATCTTCCAAAGTTTGGATAGTACGCTCTACTTGACCATAGGTTTGTGGATGAAAGGCCATACTAAACTTAACACGAGTACCAAGACCCTTTTGGAAATATTTCCATAATTGAGAAGTGAATTGGGTAGCACGATCGGAGATAACGGATAAGGGCATTCCATGCAACCTAACCATTTCTTTCAAGTAAAACTTAGCATAGTCCTCCACTAAATAAGAATCCTTGACGGGAATGAAATGAGACGATTTTTTCATTCGATCTACAATAACCCAAATCGAGTCATGCTGCCACCTAGTGCATGGTAAACAACCAATGAAGTCCATATTGAAATATATCCACTTCGAAGTAGGAATGCTAATGTCTTGAGATAAACCTCCGGCTTTTGATGCTCAACTTTCGACTTGTTGACAACTAGGATACTTAGCTACAAAATATGCAGTATCATTTTTCATCTCATTCCACCAATAGACCTCCCACAAGTGACGGTACATCTTGGTGGCTCTCAAGGGAATGGGATATCGAGAACTATAGGCTTCTGATAAAATTTGCCTTCTCAAGTCATCAACATTGGGAACACACAAACGACCTTAATATCTAAGCACTCTTTCTCCCCCATGGGAGAAAACTTCTATGGACTTTTAATAGACCACTTCCTCCAATTCAACCAAAGTTGGATCAAGACCTTGCTTGGCTTTCACATCTACCACAAAAGATGATTATGAAACATTGTGAACCATAACACCATCTTTGGTAGAGTCAACAAATCAAACACCCAATCGGGCCAATTTATGAACATCTCGAACAAACTTCTTTTTGTCATCACTCAATATGAGAAATGCTACCCATCGATAACCGACTAAGAGCATCCACCACCATATTCATTTTATCGGGGTGATAGCGATCACTCATATCATAATTCTTTAATAACTCAATCCACCTCCTTTGGCGAAGATTTAGATCTTTCGTGTAAACAAATATTGCAAACTCTTTTGGTCGGTAAAAACATCTACATGAACACCGTTTAAGTAATCCGTCCAAATATTTAGAGTAAAAACAACCACCACTAGTTCAAGTTCATGTGTGTGATAACTTTTCATGAATCTTAAGTTACCTTGACGCATAGGCAATGACTTCCCCATTTTGCATAAAGACACATACATAACCCAATTCTTGAGGCATCACAAAAAACCATAAATCTATTAGTTCCATCCGGTAAGGTCAACATCGGAGTGGAAGTAAGTCTATCTTTTAATTATTGGAAACTCCTTTCACATGTCTCAAACCATATGAACGTAACCTTCTTTTGGGTTAATACACTCAACAGAGAGGCGATCGAAGAAAATCCTTCAACAAGCCTTCTATAATAACCAACCAAACAAAACAAACTTCTAATATCTAGAGGGGATAGAGGTCAAGGCAAACTTTTGACCGCATCTGTCTTCTTAGGATCTACCTCAATACCGTTAATAGAAACAATATTACTAAGAAAAGCCACGAATCTTAGCCAGAACTCGCATTTGCTAAATTTGGAAAGAGTTGTTGGTCCTTGAGAACTTGCAACACAATCCTCAAATGATCAATAACCTCACCTTCACCTCTTGAATAAATCAATATATTATCATTGAAAATGATCACAAACATATCAAGATATTGTCTAAACACTATATTCATCAATCGATAAATGCGGCCAGAGAATAAGTCAAACCAAATGACTTTACCAAAAACTCATAATGACCATATCAAGATCGAAAAAGCCGTCTTCGGAATGTAATCTTCCTTCACCCTCAGTCGGTGATAACCCGTTCGGAGGTCAATCTTAAAGAAGTAACTTGCTCCTTGAAGTTGATCAAACAAGTCATCTATCCTTGGGAAATGATATTTGTTCTTAACTGTAACCTTGTTCAATTTCCGGTAGTTAATACACATATGGAGTGAACCATCTTGCTTTTGGACTAAGAAAAATGGAGCACCCCATGGAGAGATACTTGGTCGGATTAAGCCTTTATCCTACAAATATTTCAATTGCTCCTTTAATTCCTTAATTTCTACCAGAGCCATTCGGTAAGGAGGAATAAATATAGGTTACATCTCTACGAGGAGGTCAATACCAAAGTCTATTTCCCTTTCGGGAGGAATACCTAGTAGATCATAAGGAAAAACGTCTGGAAACTCATTAACAATGGGGGCGACCAAGGTAGGGGTTTTAGAATCCTTATCCCTAACACGAAAAAAATGGTATATGCAACCCTTAGACATTATCTTTCTAGCTTTAATACAAGAAACAAACTGACTCTTAGGCATAAATTTCCCCCTTTCCACTCAAGGATGGGTTCATTTGGAAATTGAAACTTGACTACTCGGGTTCTACAATCAATAGAAGCATAACATGAATGCAGTCAATACATACCAAGAATAACATAAAAATTTAGCATATCAAGGTCTAAAAGATCAACATGATTGACTATGTGGCGCAAGGAGACAAGACACTTTCTATAGACTCTCTTCGTCACAATAGAATCACTAATTTGAGTAGAGAAAGAAAACGGATCTAACAACACATCCAGAAGAATATCAAACCTCATAGCCACATATGGTGTCACAAAAGACAAGGTAGCACTGGGTAAAGTAAAGCATAAACATCAAGTTAGAAGACTTTCTACATACTGATAACCACATTAGGATAACCCTCTTACTCATAACGAGTCTAAAGTTGTCACGACCCAGGGGTACCCCCTAGATGTAACATGGCGTATAGAACCCCGAAGGACTCCATACAAGCCACTTAGCTCTCATAAAATAACAAATAGAAGCAATAAGAATCAAATAATAATCCAAGTCCAAAGCCTTTTATAAAACGAAAAGCAGAAGTTTATACTCGTGTCTTATCATAGCCATCTAATACAATAAAATGAAATTGGGCCTAGTCCATACATCATTTCCAAAAAGGAAATAGAAGAAAGAAACTAAAACAATGAAATCCTTCCTCGAACCATGAAGACTCACCAAGCTCAGGAAAGAATCAAAGTCCAAGCTCTACCCACAATATTGGGAACTCTGTCTGTCGGATCGTACATTTGGGAAAGAAGTAGAAAATAGTATCTGTTAGTACAAAAATGCACTAAGTAAGAAAGTTATGCATAAAAACATTTCAAAAATGCTTAAGAGGTACTTTTTATTTCATGACATGCAATTAACCAAGAAAACATGATATAAAAAGGTTAGAAAGCATAAATCATAACATCATGGTTAATGCAAGCCAAATCATCTTTAATTCTTTGAAATCATATGAGATACTCCTTGAGTAACCTTAGTTCAATTTTAGTCTTGTTTTGGTAAAATAAGACTTAACCAACATAGATACCATGTGAGCTATAACATGATTCCCCGGTGTCTCCCACACTAAAAAGGGTTGTTCTACTTGCCTAAGGTAGAACCATGAACTTCTTGCTTAAGTGGATCCACTAGCTAATCATCGTATGGGGGCATATAGTTTATGGGATAAGGAGATTGTTACTGGAAACCCGACCTCTACTAAAAGGAGAGCTTCCATCTTAAGAGATTTCTTCTAGAAATCTGGCCTCTACTAACGGGAGAGCTTTCATCTCACATCAATATCCACTCTGTGCTAAGCATAATTCCCACGGAATAGTCAACTCTCACTTATTCTTATATTAATGGAAATGTGTCCTTGAACAACCAAGCCAAGCTAGTTTCAATAGGATAGCTCTTACTCTTTGATTCAATAAGGTGAGAATAGCCTTTCAACCTAAGTATCCATATTATGTGAGAAAACCTTTCACATCATGCTAGTGACTTGATGTATCTAGGTGCTTCATCCAATAATAAGCGTCCATGGTCGTTCAATAGTAATATAACCCAACCAAGGGTTGGGATCATTCCCACAGAGAGCGGTTCGTAATTGAGAATCAATAGAAAAGCAAAAATATGTTCAAGTTAATTATAGCTATACACATTAACGAGTAAAAACAAGATAAATCAAAGGGTGAAACGAGTGTCAATTATCGAAGGGGGTTTTGTAATTAATTATCAACGAAAATGACAACTAAAACGAAACTGCAAATATGGAGATGGGATTCTTGGGATGTGATAGGAATAGGGGCTAAAATACACAACCGGGTAAATGCTATTGATAGTAATTCCCTGCAAATTGGTAACTAGGCTAGACTTTAGTGGGGGTAAATTTTCTCTCAAACAATTTACCCCGAACCAAATCGGTTTCTCTCGAACAGCGATAAGCAGCAATGAAGCACTACCTTCGCCTTAGTCCATTCACTCTTTCGAGCTGAATATGTGGGATAGGGTTTAGGATTTACTCTTTCGAGCTTAATATGTGGAAGAGGGTTTAGGATTCACTCTCTCGAGCTGAACCCACAACAACCCAATAACCACAGACTATCAATTCAGTAGTTTTGGTTTTAAAACTTCTCTCTCGAGCAAGTAAAAAACACGAAGATAAAATTGTATTTGTAACTACAACCCCATTTAATTCAAACACAACTACTGAACGAAATCACCTCTAAACAGTGAATAAACAATCAATTAGAAATGCCCAGCAGTAAATTCAACCCATATTCACAAAATCACACCCCAAGAATTGAGGTTTTAGCTAGACATAGTAAACAGATAGAAATCGATCCTGAAAAGTGTTTCCATCAAATGGATACGATAAATATTGTCTTTAATAGCATCAAGGATGAAGAATCTTCAATACCCACTTCCAAATGATTACAAAATGAAAATCTTCAACTCTTCAAAGCTAAAGAAAATTGTCTCCCAAAAAATAAGTTCTAAAACTGAGTTTTGAAAAATATAAATCTTGATTTATGAAATGTAAAACTTCATACTATACTAAAAATTCACATAGGCATTTATAGTTGTCAAAAATTATGCTGCGAAGGATCACTCGACGTAGTTAGTCGGGATCGCCGATCCACTCAGCGATCCGCCCTTTGGTCTAGTTCATCGCCTTTCTGCATTGTCCTTCATCAACTTCAAGTTCTGTAGGTTTGGGCGATATGGCACTGCCTCGCGGACCCATTCAGCGACGCCGACTGCTCTTTTCTATCGTCTAAGTTATTTTTTCGTTCAGGGCTTTGCACACTAGAACATTGGGCGAGACCAATGCAATTTGGCGAGTCGTTCAATGGCTTAGGCGATCCTCAAGCCTATTTTTCTTTGTTCTTTCAGCTGCCTTATTTCTTTTTGCTCCATAGTGTCCATTCTTTGTCTCTAACTCAAAATATCTGAAACTCAAAGATTTGCATCAGTTATTGAGACAGAATATGCATTTGAGGAAACTAAATCTATCAAAATAAAGCCCTAAAAGAGTCCAAATCGTTGACTCATCAACAACCCCAACTTAAACTTTTTCTTGCCCTAAAGTAAAACTCAAGTTCAGCAATTTAAAACGGATGTCTCAAACAGTGCTACACAAGACTCAATCATGAATGCACACAAAAAGTCTCCACTTACTTGTGCAAGGATCAATTGTGCACTCAAAGATTCAAGTTGATACTCACCATTACCAAAGAAGCTCAAGCTCATTATACTTGCTTCAAATGCAAGTTCAAGTTCAACAAAGGTATTCAAATGCCCTCACACAAATAATGAGTCCATATTCACAATCAATGGTTCAATCATTTAAGGTTCCGGAATCAAGATCAACACACACACTCACAAATATAAACATAATGCATGATTTCACCCACAGGTTTACCCTTATTTTCCAATCGACTTTTGCTTCAACTCATTCAAGATCAAAAAGGACTTTTTCAAGGCTTGTACTGGGGATGAGTGTAATGGTATGGTCATTTAGGCCTATAGGCTGAAAATCCTCATAAAATGTGATGTGAACAACACCTTCTTTCCTTTTCTTTATCAATTTCATTCAAGCTCAAAAGTCACCTCTTATTCATCTTCCATGAGTCATTGGAAACCCTATTTTCTTTGTATTTCCACAACTTTTTCTTTCTTTTTCTTTTTCAATCCTTTCTTCTTTTTCTCTCTTTTTTTTTTTATATGAAGGGGTTCCATTTTTCTCAAAACATGGGTATAAGGGACTTTTTTGCATTTACTTGATTTTCCTTCTCTTTTCACCACACCCCCAACTTAGGCTTTTGGCCTAAGTTTGTTATTCAAACAAACCACATATCATGAGGATTGTGGGTAATGGGTCAATAAATGGTAGCAATGTTATCATGTTTCTCTCAAGAAAAGGTTTAGGCTCAAAGGGTACTCAAAAAAGGTTCATACACTCACAAGGTAAGCCACAAAAGAGGTCTAATTTTACATTTGTTCACACTCTTTAAAGTTGCCTAAGATCATCTCAAGAAATTGCATCACTTAGTCAACCATACCAACGGGGCAAATTGTAGGTGTCATCATGCATGGTTCACGGTAAGCTCATCACACAAGGAATTGACACCAAAGTCAAACAAGACTCCACACTTTCACTAGTGTGCAATGTTCATCACAAGAGACTCAATTCGATAATTGGCTGGTCACAACGAGATGCAAAGAGTTCACATATTGTCTATGCAACTTCAATTGGCCTCGTCGTAGTCGCGCATTCATTTATGTTCGATTATGAGTACTATTTGAGTCATAGGTATTGATAAAAACCGGCAATCAAATTTGCACGAGAACAGCCACATTAAACACATACAAGAGGTGGCAAATTTTTTTTGAAAGGGTCAAAAATCATTTACAATTAAAACAAAGAAGCCACAAGCTCAAACCTTCCACAAAAGCAGTGCCAAGACAATTAAAGATTTCAACCCAAATATATAAACAAAATGGAGTCACAAAAGATGGGCATCAGCCCACCACAAATAAAAACATTTGTCCTCAAATGTAAATAAAAACATCCACAAGTCGAAATAAAGTAAGGAAAAGATGGAGGTAAAGAGAAGGTCCTATCTACAGAGTCGCTTCATCCGTTTAGGCATCAGTGGCTAATGCATCACTCTGAGTCTGAGCATCAGTGCTTAGGATCACCTCAGGAGGAATGGTAGTGCCAGATCCAGTAGGGGCCGTCGCGTGTGATTCCTTCAGAAAGATGATGAGTCCATAAGTTGGACTCATTTAGGGCTTTATTTTAATAGATATAGTGTCCTTGAATGCTTGTTTTATCCCAATACCTGATTAAAATGCTGAAGTTTTAGGTATTTGAAGTTTTAGTGGAAGCATGGACACTTAGGTGCAAAACGGAGCAAATAGGCCTGAACTGAACAAGAAATGGAATCCTGCGGATCATCGGGTTCAACTTGGCGAGTCGCCGAAATGACATGAACCGCCCTTCGTTCCAGTATGCGAAGCCTTGAAGGAAGTGGATCAAAAGGCGAGGAAAAGAGCAGTCGGCGAGTCGTCGATCAGTTCCGTGAAGCAGTAATGTACCGCCCAATGATCCAGAATGCGAGGATGCTAAAGGCAAGATACTGAAGGCGATGAGCTAAACAAAAGGCGGATCACCGAGTTCATCGGCGATCTCGACTAATGTCCCCGAATAATCCTCCGCAGCACAATCTGTGAAAACTATAAATACTAGTTAGAATTGTAGTCTTAGTGAGGAACAATTATTATTATTATTTTCACTTTAGAACATATTTTAGCTGATATTTTTCTCTCAAGTTTGGAGAGGGTTTTGTGGAGAATTAAAGAAAGGAGTTCTTCTTCTCCATGTTGGAAGTAGGTCTTCTCTATTCATTTTCCTTTGCTTAATTTAAGGTTTAATTTCTTATACCCAGTTGATTTCATTTTCATGTCCTATAATTTCTTATTTCTTGATGAGTGGCTAAAAACCCTCATTCTTGGGGTGTTATTTAGCAAATATGGGTTGATATTCTTGTTGGGTCTTGGTTACTCATAGGTTAGATGTATTTTAATGGTGATTTCACCTAGTGGTTGTGGTTTAATCTAAAGGGTTTGTAGTTACAAATACAAAGCCACCAATGAGTTTTCGGCTTGCCCGAGAGGGAGGTTGCGAAACCAAAACTACTAGACTGATGGCCTAAGGAGTGGGTTGACATGAGGTTCGGCCCGAGAGGGTGAGCCTTAGTCCCATATCCTAACACTCAGTTCGAGAGAGTGAGTAGGGTAAGGCGTAGGCTGGTCTTCATGCGGCAAATGTTTGTCTAAGAGGAATACATTTGAAACGGGGGTAAGTTGCCCGAGAGGGAACTTATTTCCATTTAAAGCTTAGCCTAGTCACTACTATTTTTCAAATTTCCTATCGAAAGCATGTACCCAAAAATTTATCTCAACTTATATTGTGGTCACATCCCAGGAACCTTTCCCCATACTTGATTTTCTTGTTTATTTTGCTATTTTAGTACTTGTTACAAATCCCCCTTTGATATTTGACACTTTTGTGTCGCCCCCTTTAATTTACAATATCTTTTATCGCAAATGTCTTTAGCTACGACTAGTTAGAATGTAAATTCTATTTTTCTATCAATTCTCAAAACCACTCCCTTGGGACACAGCCCCAACCCTTGGTTGGGTTACTATATTATCGACGATCGTAGACACTCATACCATATGATAGTGTCGTTGATCACAATAAGCATCAAAATGGCGCCGCTGCCGGGAAGTGTTGTTAGTTGAGAATTTTTTTTTTTGCTTATTAGAATTTCTATGTTTACTAGTTGTGGTTTAATAACTTAACTTTTAGTTGTGTTTTATTGATTATGGAAACAT
This sequence comes from Solanum lignicaule, assembly GCA_029582545.1. NCBI lineage: Eukaryota > Viridiplantae > Streptophyta > Magnoliopsida > Solanales > Solanaceae > Solanum > Solanum lignicaule. The sequence goes on along the minus strand of JAJOOF010008921.1, from coordinate 2,530 downwards.
TACAGAAAGCATGAGTGTCAACGGTAGTAACGGGAGCCAAGTGGCCATCAAGATGACATCGGAAATCTCCATGATGTCCAAGAACCCAAAATCAATGATCCGCATCTCATGGGAGGTGTTGGAGCTATTCGTCTTCCCCCAGCAAAATGAAATGCAGTATTCCACATAACAGGCACCATGTTGCAACTTCTGCAACTAAAGGGGCTTTTCAGCGGATTAGCTCATGATGACCCACATGAACATCTTCAAAACTTCGTAGACGTGTTTGGACCATTCTTATTCAAAAATATTTCTCAAGAATCAGTGCGATTGAGGTTATTTCCTTTCTCATTGATGGGTGAGGCATGCAAGTGGTTAACCGAGTTGCCACATAGCTCAATCACTTCGTGGGAGGAGTTGATGAATGCATTAAATGTACGATTTTTCCCTCCCTCAAAGATTATGACTATCCGGGATAGCATCCAAAGCTTTAAGCGTCTAAATGGCGAACCTCTGAATGAAACCTGGCTCAGATTTAAAAAATTGGTGCAACAATGCCCAACACATGGTCTTCCTGACAATGTGCTACTTTAATACTTCTACCGGAGTCTAGATTCGGTAAACAAGGGTGTAGATGACCAACTCTCACCCGGAGGCTTAATGCAGCAAGCATACGCAGTGGCAGTTCAACTCCTTGATGGTATGAAAACCATCAACAGGACATGGTACACCCGCGAATATCAAATCTCACCGGTCACATTTCAGGTATCTAAGGAGCAGGTTGAAAAAGACAATGAGAGAGATCAAAATATGACCAAGATCATGACATAGCTTGATATTCTATCCAAAAATGTCATAGGGACTGGTACCCGCGGTGTCAATGCTGTGGAGGTCGGGTACGCAATTCCTGAAGAGGCAAGTTTCGACGCCTTGTATAATGAAGAGGTAAACTTCCTAGCCAACCAAGGTTGTGGTTATCGATCAAACTACCCAAGGCAGGGTGGAAATCAAGGTTGGGTTAGAGATGAAGGATGGAAGGATAGTGAATGGAGAGACTGAAATCCTAATTTGAAAGATGGGGAGAAAGACATATATGTGCCCCCCCACGAATGCCAAAACCCAAAGGACTTGGAGGGTAGTAGGTTTGAGGATATGCTCTCGCGCATCCTCAACAAATTTAAAGGGTCAGAAAAAATGCTGAAAGGAATGAAAGAGGATGTCTCCACCCTCAGCCAGACCGTTACCTCCCATTCAGTTTCAATCAAGCAGTTGGAGACCCAAATAGGTCATATCTCATCTCACCTAAATCCGAGTCAGCAAGAGGGCTTACCTATTGACACTATGGCTAACCCCAAGAGTGAGAGTTGAAGGTGGACTAGCGTCGTGCAATGACGTTAACTAAGGCGATGTTTGGGAGGCAACCCAAAACCCTTTATTGCTTTGTTTTACTTTGAGAAAATAATGGTGTGTAGTTTGTACAGGTGGGAGCAAGGGAGGTGAATGAAATAATATATGGAGACAAATAGCGGGTCCAATTCGCAGATAGCCAATAACATTGACGAACACGATTCTTTCCGACGGGTGACTCAAGACAATGTTAGCTGGGATTTTGTAAAAACTCGGTGTTCAGTAGAAAATTAATGGCGAATCGCCAACCCTGTCGACGATTGTAATATAGACCGCCGTTGGGATTCTCACATGAGTTGCGAGTCCTGTTACATTTGGCGAAGAGACTAGACACTTGGCGCTTCACCGAGTGAATGAGCGTACCCAATGTACATCGTCGAATGGGCAGAAACTGGATGATTTCTGCAAGCCACAGGTTTAAATATTCTGGTTCATCCACTTTCTCCCATGTCTACATCCTACCAAACCCACACCTGCACGTTAGTTTTATATTTCTTGCAAGCCTAACTTATTGTCAGTGTCAAATAGTGCGCGGAGTTGGATCTTATTGCTGCTCCGCACTTCATTAGCATCAGATTCGGCACTTAAGGTTTGTGATTCTAAACCCGCGTTTAATTTAGTAAAATTGTACTCATTTGCATAGTGCTGATATTGTCAAGTCTTGGCTAAATCTCCGCATTGATGGCATTTCATACATCATTGAATACCATCCAGTAATCTTTGCGTAATTGGTAGAATCCAAATCAACTGTGCTCTAATTTGAATTAATTTTGTCACACCCCGAACTACCCCCGAGATGCGGACACGGGACCTAGAACCACAAGTGATCCCAAGCTAACCCTGCTAGCATGATCATGAGCATACTAAAGATAGTAAACTGATGTGGAAGCTAAATCATAAATAACATGAAAGGATGGGGAATACCCATATACTATAACTGAGATAAATGAAAACTGATGAGTTTAATACAAAGAAGATATTAACTCAATACTATGTTGAATCTAATTATGTCTGAAATAAGCCTCTAAACTGACTAGAAATGTTGGGACATGCCCCAACTAGGTCTAGCAAAACTGAAACTAAAGACTAAAAGCAATAAAGATAAACATGTCACTAGTCCTCGAAGAATGAGGACTCACCACTG
>JAJOOF010008920.1:0-15795 GCA_029582545.1 Solanum lignicaule | reverse complement strand
AGATAAGAGTAAGGTAATACATATATATATATATATATATATATATATATATATATATATTACTCATACAACACAAATCTAATAGGCTTTCATTCAAGAAAAAATTTTGCTCCCTTTCTCAGGTATTATTATTATTTCTTCCCTTTTCATCTTTTCCCTCTTCCCAGTTTCATTATTTCTTCCACATTCTGATTGTCAGCAAAACAGAAAATGAAAATGCATCAACATTACAATTATTAGGTGGATGTCAATTACTAGGGTCTTACAATTGTACTGATATTACAAATGTAAAAGCCAAAGTAAAGGCCTCCCGTATGAGTTTCCTCTTTCATGCCTCATATTTAATGCTTTCAATACTATTCAATCTTTCATAGATATACCATGGATCCAAATAAATTATACTAAGTCAGAATTGTTCCATAATCCATGTGATAAATACTCCAACATTTAATTAAATGCATTATTTAGCTACAAAGATATTGGAATATAATATTTTTTTAATTTTTTGGAAATATATACATAAAATATTGTGTTTATGAAGAAATGATAAATTTACTGCTTTATAATTTGCGTATAAATTTCTTTCTACTGAAAATATTAAATTTACTACTTAAAGAGTGCATAATTGCTACTCTTTTAATATCCTGCAACATTTTTGGTCCCTGTAACAGATCTTGTGTAAAAAAACAATTGTCCAACTGTACTTTCCACATTAATAATGCCTGCAAACTGAATTTATGTCTTCAGTGAGCTCCATTAAAGGGCCCTAACAGATTTACATATGACTCTACTTCTACTGTGACAACACTGTTCTTTTCCTTTTCATTTGTTCTTCTGTTTGTTGTTTTAAAGAAGATACAAAGTTTATTATGTCCTAACTTGCTTTTACAAGAGTTTGTCAGTACTTCTTTACTACATCAATAGCTCATTTATGTAGCTACAAGGTGCATTTTACGCCACACTGGTCCTTGCTTTTGATTCCTTCTTTCCGCTTGTCTAAACAAATGAAACAATATTGCATATCCCTACTTTAGTAAGCCCTGCTCATAAAAACACAACAAAGCAAGTAGTTTGACTTAGTATTGATGTTATGCTGCAGATACTGCTATTTGGTTAACTATCTTTGCTACAAACATGGTACTAAGACTGAACATCAACCAAATAGAACCCGCGACACGAGATTCGATTTGCAAAGTTCAAATTGTCGAAATAAGCCGCCCACGCGAAAGCCTTGACAAGAAATGTACATTCCAAAATTTAATTTTGGAAGATGAAGAGGTCAGCTCATTATTTTTTTTTTCATTATCACTATTGCTCTTTTCCTCTCAACTTACTTCATCTCGACTTTCTATAACTCTTACTTTCAGGAATGCCAAATTAAAGCAGTTATGTACAGTGACGAAATCCAGCAGTATGCAGCTACAGTTAAACTCCTCAATACCTATCTCATCTCTACTGCAAAAGTAAAAGTCTCACCAACTTCATACGGCAAGCCGATACATAAATTCCACTGGATTATTGACAAAGAAACAGTGCTTGAACAAATCAAAGCATGTAATGAAGTTGAAAAACAACTTCCACCGCCAACGAAGCTGAATATCACCAGCTTTGACCGCATACCTCATCTGATGGTCGATTCTGCTGCTGAAATAGGTACATCCATCGTATTAGTTGTTACCAGACTGAAATATACATGTTTACTGCTGCACAAGACTTGTCACATTTCAATATGTACTATATATACTCAGATATACTAGCAATCGTTCTTCATTGTGGTCCTCAAAAAAATGCTGGTCGCAGTCATCATAGGTGTCGAGAGATTACCCTTTGTGACAATCAGTAAGCATGACATTTGACATTGTACTTTCCCATTTTCTGCAAATGTTTTTAATCACTAACCATTTTCTGCTCTGACACTCTCAGGAAAAAACAGTTTCTCTTCACTCTATGGGAGGATTTTGGAGAAATAGAAGGACATGAAATTTCCTCTAAAATGACAACAGAGGCAGATCTCCTGGTAATTCTCGGAAGGAGTATAGGAATCTCTACTTATCAAGGTACATCTGTGCTCAACTTCTTACCAACATAATTTTATATCCTACCAACACAATATACAACCTATGTGTTATACAGGATTGTCGCTGCAGACTAGGTACAACTCCACTGTACGTGTAAATCCTAATTACCCACAGGCAGTGGCACTGATCAACTGGTACTCACATTTCATATTAATTCTGCAGCTTTACTTTGCATCTAAATACCGTCCTAAACATATTATTTGGTCTAAAAATAGGGCAAAAGAAAACAAGACACTGTTGTTAGGTTCTCCATCAGCAAAAACCTCAACAAGCTCATCTATCACTCCCATGATAGTCACTCCTGCTGGCCAACAAATTCTCTCTATTGCAGATATCTCATCAGCGCCTTCTGTAAGTCATACTTGAACCTACTCATTTCACAGTATCCGTACTAAATTTCTGACTCTGTAGCTTTGCCTAAATAATGAAAACTTCCGACAGATGGGAGTCTTCTATGTTGAAGCAGAGATGGCCATATTAGATGAATTCCAAGACTTTTGTGTGCTTGAATGCTCAGGATGCAAACAGAAGAAGCGGACAAATGATAGAAAGGATTTTGAATGTCCAAAATGCAATCGGAAAACATCCTTAGTGCCTCGGTACTATACTTTTCTGACTTCTAAATTACCCATTGTACAAAATATACTGTATATTATACTCATATTTCTAACTTCCCTTCATTTCAGCTGTAGCTTCCAAATTGATCTTATTGACAATACTGCTACAACTACTGCATCTATCTCAGCTGAATTAGGAGAGAAATTACTGTCCATGACAGCAGAAGACATTTTTGACATAACTTGCACTAAGGTTATCTCCCATTCCCACTAGCTACTTGTACATTTGAATGCCTAATCCATCTGTTCTTTACTGTTTTCTGTTTCTCTACAGCCTTTAAATCTGTCTCTGAAGCTTTGCTCAAGATTTCTCTTTAATTCCCTTTTTAAGTATTGTGTAGGTACTGTTTTCTCCAAACAAGGAATGTTCTGCAACATATAGTAAAACTGTTGAATGCATGTGGACTTTAGAGTCAAACACATGTCTATTTAAGCAGATTAACCATATTCATAAGGGGAAAAACAGTACAGTTTTCCTGTATATTTTCTTTTTATGGGTTGTCATAAGAAACCAGGCTTTTTGGTGTTATATCCATGGATGTTCTGTTGATGATAGTAATGTCGGTTCTTTATTGATTTCTGTTTTTCTACAGCCTTTAAATCTGTCCCTGAAGCTTTGCTGAAGATTTCTGCTTATTTCCCTTTTTTCCGGTATTCTGTCTATACTGTTTTGGTCAAACAAGAAATGTTCTACAACATATGGACAAACTATTCAATGCATCTCGAATTTAAAGTGAAATATATGTCTATTTCACATACTTCTGCATATTCATAGGGAAAAAAATAACTTTAGTTGCAATCTTTATTGTTTTGCTCTATATTTTCTTTTTATGGATTGTCATAGGAAACCAGGCTTCTTGTTGTTATATCCATCCATCTTCTATTTGCTGTAAACTGTTTGTTCTAACTTCTTACATTTACAGCGACAATCATTGTCTCTAACTCATGTCCATGAGATGCTGTCAAACAAACTATTCAAAATTCAGCTAAGAAAGTCATCTTGGGGCAGCTCAAATACCACAAATGCAACTTTGTCCATTCTTTCCTACATGGACAAACAACATACGCCAGGGACCACTACTGATAGGACTCCTAAAAAAATCAAGCCTTTGGAAACAACTGCAGTAGAAGTCATGGCAACAAGTGCTACAGCTGGTCCTTCAAATGCACCAGCAAAATTTGAACCACCCACACCAACCAAAAAGGTTTAAAAGGTCAGTCTACATCTCACTTTCAGAGCGAACTATACCTCAGAATGATTATGACTACTTTTACCTGTAGCTTACTTTCTTTTATACACCTATCGACGTCATTCCTGTAAAACATTGTCAATGTCATACTTATGTTATGCTGCTGCTTTTGCAATTGGTCTTATCTGCTGTCAAATTACTCAAAATTGCTTTCTTTATGTCTGCCATAATATTGCACAGTCTCACATTAACTCAGGCCTAAAAAAAGTCTATCCATTTTCATATCCTCCTAAACAATTTCTTTTTTATTCCTCCTCTCATGTTCACTGTTTTTAATACACAGTTATGAATAGGAACAATAGGAATGAGGTTTCCCTGTACTAGCTAACTTCATTCACCATAGACTATTAGGCCAATCACACAGATATTCAACAGCAACTCTATCTATATTAACATTACTTTGCTATCTGTTGCCATATTCGCACTTTCTAACATACTTTAAACTGTCTAATTACAGGAACGCCATGTCACTTTTGCTTATGCTAGGGACAATATAATGAATGACTCTCCCTACGCTCTGGTTTTTTGCATCAGCAACATTAGCTATAGACAGGAAAACTGCACTGTCCTCTAAATATCTTGCAGAATCACATGCTAATCTTATATACCAAAACTGCAACATGTACTATATTATTTTGGTTATGTTACATTAGTTAGTATGTGCAAACCGTTCACCTCGACATCATAGTTATGTCTATTGTACATATTCTACATATTTCTAATAGTACATAATATAATAGATCATATTATCTATCTTCTACAAATGCTCTAACCCATTAATATTACAATATCTTTACAACCATAATTTTTTAACTATTGGGCCCATGCTTTGCATGGGCCTCCCTACCCTAGTTCTATAGAAGTGGTGGTTCCCTTGGACGACGAAGGTTGGTTCCGTCATTTTACTCCTAATTTGACCGATTAACAAACTCAACCTGTTTGCCTTCTGGGTTTCCACGTGGTTTCGTCAGACTACCAAAAGGGTAGGCTGGTAATTTCCTCTTTTCAATTCCTTCTTTGTTTGCCGCGTGTGTGCAAATCCGCAGAAAAGATCCACGCCTTGGATCTTCAATCTTCCATATTTGCTGATTCTAAAAATCTTTGCATATCTCTATGTGCCGCTTCCTCTGATTTTGCTTCTGACTCTCTCGATAGATTAGGAGCCATTATTTTCCTCCGCCACCAAGCCTCGAAAGGTTTCTCCGGCGGTCATTTCGCCTCTACGGTAAGTTCTCCGATTTGCCTCCATACTGATTATTCCTTCAAGGGTAGACTACAAATCCTCAATTTGGGTGTTCGCACAGAGGCTTCAACTCCACCTTTGCATAATACCCAGCTCTTTCTTTTTGACTGGGTTTTGGAGGTTCTTCATCTATATTACTTGACTCCAAAATCTGGATATTTAGGTTTTGCTTGGACCTCTGACTCAAAAATAGGTTTGTCGACTTACTACTTATTGTTTAATGAATTGATGAGATACAACTAAAATAGAGCTTAATTTGGTTTTGATTTGTCCGAGTTTTCAATGGGTAAAAAAAAAGTATCTTAAACAGGTAAAAAAAAAGAAGGCATCTTAAACAGGTAAAAAAATTCCAACAGTAGAAATACTTTAATAAAAATCCTATGTAAAAATTCCTTAGTGTCCTTCATTCTTTATGATTTCTAATCATGGTTTTGGACCTCCTATTGCACCCATCAACTCCATTCTCTGTGGCTCTTTTTCCATTTTTAATATGATTTGGTTGGCTTGCATTGATAATTTCGTTGGAGAAGTACATGACTTTCTGTAGTTTGCTTCATTATTGTATATTATGCTGAAGGTTTGATGTTTTATGCCTACATTTGTGGTGATTTTTCCTCGGTGTCTATTACTTTATGCATCATGGAAAAAATTTACACTATTTCTATATTTCTCTTTGGATAATCGCAACATATTTTTCTACTCGGAATAACAAACTATAGTTTAGTGCCAGACGTTTACACAGTTCTAGAGCTCCACTTTCCTTTCCCTTCACTCGCTCCTTAAATTATAAATAAATACTTTCGTATGAGGTTATGGCAATTGATTTTCGTATCACCTATACTTTGCTTCAAAAGGTTAATCCTATGAAACTAAACTGCTTTACTTTTGATATAGGTTTACAAGGGGGATCTTCTTGATTGACTGCCCTGTTATGGTTTATCAAAATAAAGACTTTGAAACATATAGTCCTGACGTATGTGATATGCATTTCTTACTTCAGCTTGGTTGAACTTATGTTTATCACTTGTCAATGAATGAACGCCAACTGAAGTGCCAACTCTCTAGGTAATTGTGATTTGGTCATCCACATTTGAGTTAAAGTTTATTAAGCCTGAGATCCTACAGGGAAAAATGCGCGAAAAGAATGCTCCTTTATACTTTTTTATTTAAACAATTATGACATTTGCTGGTGGATTTGAGGTCATAACCTCTACTTCTACATAGAAGACTAAGTGAAATTTCCGAAACCTAGCAGCATCTCTACCTCTGAGTTTCATTTCAATATAATTCGATACTCAATTTAAAGGACAAAGAAGGAAGAAATCAAACGATGAGGAAAAATACTTTCTCTATCTTCAAAGTTCATATATTCTGTGGCTAATTTTTCTCGATCTGCGCTCTCAGTTGTGGTAAGTGTTTTGTTGAGAGTCAGTTTTTTCGGACGACCAAAAGGATAAGCTGGTAATTTCCTTTTTTTCAGTTTCAGATTTGTTTGCTGAATGTGTTTCTACATCCACAGAAAAGATCCACATGTTGGATCTTCAATCTTCCACATTTGACAATGCTTTTGGTATGTTCTCTGTTTCCATTCATCAATTTTGTGGGTTTTCTTTCAATTTAAAGTCTTGCCTCTTGAATCTGCAAAAAAGATCCCTTACTGGAGGTCTGCCTTCTGTTTTGATTTGCTAGGTTTATGTCCTCTTCAATGTTCTCTTTACTAATTAATCTGAATTTATAGCTTCCCTTTAGGCTTAATTTTAATTTGGTTCGTTTGTCAAATACAAACAAACCTCCAAGAAGAAGATTTGATTTTCTTTTGATTTACTGGGTTTACTTCTTCTTCAGTTTCTACTCGGTAATATCAAAGGTTGCTTTTACTTTGAAGCATCTGTGCATTCATTTGGTGTCATTTCTTTGCTTGACACAACAGACTGACAATACCAAAATAAAGCTACTTATCGCCCTTAAACTTACTAAATATGGCTACATCTCTAAGCCATCCGAACAGTGACTGTTAACTATAACATTCACCCGTCTCATACTAATCTACTGAAGTGCCTTTGATTCTACACGACATTAAGTTTTCGCGAGCTTGACCTAGAGAAGAAACTCAAGCAAAGAAGAAAATTATCGTCGGCAGATTTTCAGTAGACCTTACTTAAATCAACATTTTTTATGCAAATTGGTTGCACTCTTTGGTTCTTCTTAGTGACATAGTGGGCTTATTGGTTATCTTTGGCCATTGCCAATGCTTTTGCTAACTCCTCTGCATCTTGGAATATTTATCAAAAATTAAATATTTCGTCAATCTTATTTCTTGATAAAAGCCTGATTTTACATCCACTATAACTACATTTAAATCAATTCTTACAATTAAAGGACTTTTATGATTCTCATGCAGGTAGCTCCTCTAAATGGGATCACAATGGGTGATGGAGCTGCAATTTCAATCCCCGGGACATTCCATGTTGTGACTGAAAAATTGTAATATATCTGTCCTTATGCAATTTTGTTCTTTTAATTATCTTTATTTTGCTTATGTACCTCTGTCCAGGAGGTTCAGAGTTTTAATTTCTCTGTTGGTTTGAGGTTAATTTGTTTAAGTTACTTGTGTAACTTGAAATATAGATGATGACTTTGGTTCATTAGTATTCCAGATTAGGTTCCTGACTACGATTTTGTGTGGTTAATGTATTGTGGTATTTGTTAATTGATTTGTAGTAACAATTATCTATGCTTTAAGGCATATCTTGGTACGCACCCGTGTTGGATACTTATGCACATCCATGCGTAACACGTTCTATATTTATATCCTTGATTTCATTGCTTGCGTGGTACATACTCTTTTCTTTCACTTTCTTATATACAAAGGCATTCGTCCTGACATTATCATTTGGGAAGATTTTTGCTAATGTGAATTCGGGAGATTTGTTATACATAAATTGGAGCTTTTGCTAACCATAGCCAACTGCTTCATAAGCTACTAAGAATTACTATAAGCTTGTACACGTATATGCATAAATTATCCCTCTGTATGAGAGTTAATATTTTATGAATTGCTCATTGGCGAAGCTTTCAGTATATTCCATGGCAATTTAGTTCTCTGCTTATGGATAACTTGACTAGATAAGTTGCAGGGAAATGACTCAAGGATTTCATTGGTTTTGTACTTGGCTTCTGTTTTCGTTTCGTGTTTATGATTAGTGTCAATTATAATGTGATTTCTTGCCAGTTAAATGTGCAAGAAAGTAAAGATTCCAGGACAAGCTTCTATTTCCATTTACACATACAAGTAGTTGCACTCAGTAGTACTTTGTTTGTTCTTATTGGCTAGCTAATGTGGTTGAAGTTAATAATCATCTTTCACTCCTAATAGAGAAAAACCAAATGACTATTTCTTTGTGTTCAAAATATATAGGCGAATGAAAACAACAGAATAAAGTTGGGAGATAATTTCTTTCATGCTTTTATCAATTGGATTTTTTCGAATTTAAATAGCTTATCTCCAAAGTGATATGTTATTTTCTGTACAATTTGAGGTTTCAGATGCATACCTGCTTCTCTTTCCTATATCCGTCAAATTTTGTTACTATTTACTCCTTTAATTTTTTTTCAGGTAATAAAAAAGAGGTTTCAACCTGAAAGAACCTACTTTTGTTCAGAAATTCCATAATTCAAAAGTTATCTCTTTGAAAAAGTCCATGTATAACATTTCGCAAAATATATGTAACCTACTATGAAATGTATAACGTTGGTATTTATTTTAATCATGTTGCATATTTGCACGTCTTTCTTTACAACTACTTTTATCTCCACAATATGACCGTGCCTTGCACGGGCACCCTTATCTAGTATATATATATTGAAGAGTCTAACAACGAGCTGCCCTTCGTCGTCATGTCTGCTTCCTCAAAGGGTAGATTTGTCTTTTCCTTTCTCTGGTTCTCCAAGCGGTGCTTGCTCTTATCTGAATTTAGAGGGTTTCACAGCATTAATAACCATTACGACTTCAACAGTGATTTGTCCTTTGTAAATTCCTCATTTTCTTCTTCCAATTTGGGATTTCCTCTTTCCCATCAGTCTTTTTGCTCGACCTTGCTGAAGATTTTGTTCAAGCTTACTATTTCAGCCGATCTATCTGATCTATCTATACTTTGTGAGTTCTCTTTTTCCACTTCTACTCGATATTGTTTCTATATTGTTTCTCCGGTGAATTTCATTAGTAGTAGCTTGGACTTTTCTTTCCATGATATTTGATGCAATTTTTGTTTCTTCTGGGTTTACAAATATTTTGAATGTGTAGTTTTGATGTTAGCAAAAGGAAATCATAGAAAAGATTTTGGAAGGAAAGAATTGTTCTGAGCTTAAACTGATTATACACATACACCGATCTTTTTGCTTCAACGGTTACTTTACTTGTAATTTTGGATCTATAGTGTTGGTCGTGGATTCTAAATGAACTCCTAAACTTCAGCTCTTACATTTAGCGTATGCGCAAGTTTTTGGTGATTAGCCTCTAAGCTCTATGTCGTGTTGCTCTCTAATTAGCATAAATGGAAAGTGGTTTAATAGATTAGCATGTGTATGATGAATATAATATAAACATTATGCTGCCAGAAAATTCTCCATTTCCAAAACAGAGGAGGTAAGGATTTATCAAATTCAAATTCTAAAAAATCTTAGTATTTCTTATAGATATTATAGGTACTTCAAAATTTTAGTCTTTTCCAGAGGATACCAAAACTTATAAGAAAAATGAACCTAAGATAGAGGAACACTCTCATAGAATTTGAATATTTGCACTAAGAGTGGAACAAACAGATAGAGCAAAAGAGTTCTAACAAAGTGGTAGATTTTCTCAACCCAAGAATTGTTTTCTAGGTCAACGCTACAGGAAATTGGATTTGGCAAGCAAACTTATTATTGGTAGTAGACATTTTGTTCCTGCTAACACTGGTAAAGTTTTCCTCTTAGGTAACAATTTCTTTGCTAACGTATTACTAGATAAGATTATAGATGAAGTTAAGGGATCATTGCCTTTGTCAATTGCTAATTAGAGTATTGCCAGAAGAACCAAAGACTCAAGCAATTGTTGCAACACAAACTTCATCTCTACTCTGAAACCTCCATAGTTAAATGAGAGTATCTTATCATTTGTTGTCTCTGTTTGACATCAAACAAAAGGACTTTAGCAACTCCAACATTATTTTTTCAAAATGTTATTAAAGTAAACAAGACATGGTAGGAAAAAATGATGAATCTATCTCCTTATTATACCTAAAGGTGAGCTTCTCAAGGTTGGCCCTGTTTTAGGTCATTCAAAGGTAATTAAATCTTGTCCAAATCTGCACAGCTAACAAAGCCCATGAGTGTGCACACTATATTTTGATTTTGAGCTTTTCAATGTATGTGTCAGGTCAAGTTAAGGAATTTACGTTGAAACAAACGGCTAAGAATCATTTTCCCATTAAAATGTGCAGATATAATGTTTAACACGACTGAGTGAGAATTGTTAATCTACTATTCTATCGTGATATTGCTTTCACAAGTTTCTTTACATTCTCTGATTATCTAATACAATATTCTTCTTATTTTACAATCCGAATTTATTGGCCTAATGACATATATTTCCTGTTATAGGTGTGTCGATGGATAAAAAAGTCATTCCTCCAGCGTCATCCTCACAAGAAAAGGCACGCTAATATTCAACGGATAGAGCCTGCATTATTAATAATAGGCGACGCAGTATATATAAACAACTCTCATCGGATAAAAAAGAAGCACTTCTTCTGCAACGACGGACAAGATATCAACAATTGAGCAACAAAAATCTCCTCGGTGGTTCCCCTACTCCACTACCTAATGTTCAGCTTCAATTCACTGGACAAAAAGGTGTTACTATTAGAGATATACTGCCTCACTCTGAAACAGGTTTGCTGAATATACTGCATAACTGCATGATACTTTATCTCTGACTAAGTGTAGTTGTGATTTACTGATGGTTATTACACCGTTGTTCGTGCTCTAGGCGACACCTCTCGCATTTATACTTCTGCAGTTGTATCGGGTAAAGCAAAAGATATGATTGGTTGCCTATCCATCTTTGAAGTAGGTACCTCACAGTAAAATGTTGTTGATATTCACTTTTCTGGAGAATTTTTTTTTAATGTCCTGATTACAACTGTTTCTACAATAGGCTCGACGTCAGCTGCACCTGTTAAACAACACAGCCCAATAGCAATCACTGGGACTACCAAAGGTTTGTCTATTCCCTTTTCCTATTTACACAAAAGTCAGGATTTAAGAGAAATCTTATTCTATTTTCATTCAAATCATCTTGACTTTAGGTTCTGCAACACTTGCCCATCAACAATATGATCCAAAGGCAATTACTGACAAAAACAACGGTTCGTCTTTCTAAAAACTTATAGTTATCTTGCTTGCTTAGATATTCCTCCAACTTAGCTCTCCTTCTAGCTTATACCCCACTCCCTTGCGATTAATTTACACAGGTAATAGGTTAAGAAGTATATATTGTTGCAATATTAAACAACTCCCCAACAATCCAAGCATTTTAAATAAAATGCCTTCTTGTGAATAGCAGGATTTTGTTGCAGTAATGGCACCGTTAAATTGGCATCACATGAAATGCCTACAAAATTACTAAATCTCTTGTTAGGAGACACTGCTGAATGCAAACATTTCCGTACCTACATTAGAATGTACAATAACATGTTTGCATTTACTTCTCTTTGAGTAAAATATGACAAAGAGCTAGCAAAAAGATACCATGGTATATACACCTTTAGAGTTCAAGGACAAATGTATCATTTCATTGATGATTTATTACCTTCAAATCAACAACCAAGAAATCTACAATTATATATTTATGATGATGATACTGAAATGTTGAATCGTATGTCTTCTTCCAGTAATGCTGATCAATCACTTGTTAAAAAATTAATGAATATATTAAAGATAAATCCTTACTGTACCTTCCTAAAATATCTAATGCAAATTCCGAAATTACCAAACTTGTATATTGCACTCAAACTACATGAAATCAACAAGTTTATAGCCTACCGACAGTCTCAGAAGTGGCGGCAATATGGTTAGACCAACAACCAAACAATAGTAGCTCTACACCACATATTCAAATTTATCCTTGTAGCAACACCAATCAATTAGTCAATTATTACTATGGTTGCTATGATCCCTTACAGTATCCATTGTTATTTCCCTATGGTAAAAATGGTTGGCATTGCGGAATTAAAAGAGTTGAACAGACTTGCAAGAAAAAAAATCGATCTCAATGTGAAAATGAACAACTTCCAAGTTTATCAAATATGTGTTCTATTGAGGGACTGCTTGATATAGAAGCTAAAGTACTACAAAAAGGAAAACGAAAAAGAGACATCTCTTGTCGTGAATACTATTGTTATAAATTTCAAATGAGAGATAATGAAATAAATGGAGTATTACATTCAGGAAGACTTTTCCAACAATACTCAGTTGACGAGTTCATAAAAATTGAAACTCAAAGGCTAGATTTTGTCTCGTGTAATCGGAATTTATTCCGCACTGATCCATTACAAGGGCTTATTGATTTTCATAGACATGGTGACAGAGATGCTTCAAAAGTAGGAAAACAAACATTTCTTCCTGTAAGCTTTACAGGAGGTCCTCGAGATATGCGTCAACGTTATATGGATGCTATTACGTTAGTTCAACATTTCGTAAAACCTGATAGATTTTTGACTATGACTTGTAATCCTTCTTGGCCAGAAATAGAAGAATATTTACTATCAACGGATGAAGCTCAAAATAGACCTGATTTGATTTGTCGAGTATTCAAAGCAAAAGTTGAAGAGCTAAAACAGATATTAAAAAAAAACATATTTGAAAAAGTTTTTGCATTTATGTACACTATTGAGTTTCAAAAACGAGGCCTTCCACATGCTCATTTTCTTCTAATTCTTAATGATGATTTCAAATTAATTACTCCCCAATCATATGATCAAGTTGTTTCTGCTGAGCTTCCTGATATAAATGAAAATCCTTACTTACATAAACTTGTTAAAAAACATATGATGCATGGTCCTTGTGGTTACTTAAATCCTACAAATTCATGTATGAAGAAAGAAGGATTTTGCAAATTCAAGTACCCAAAGAATTTTGCTGACAAAACAACAAAAGGAAAAAACTCATATGCAATCTATAGAAGAAAAAATACAGGCAAGCATGTGGAGATTAGAAAACAACTTCTTGACAATTCATGGGTAGTACCTTATAACCCCTACCTACTATGCAAATTTAATTGTCTTATCAATGTCGAAGTATGTTCTGATATAAAGGTTGTCAAGTATATCTATAAATATATCTGTAAAGGACACGATAAAATCTCCTTTTCTATACAGGAGGATGATACAAATGTTGAAATAGATGAAATAAAAAAATATCAATCTACTAGATGGGTATCTGCACCAGAAGCTATATGGCGTTTATTTGCTTTCCCCATTAGTGAAATGAGTCCATCTGTTTATCATCTTCAATTGCACCTCGAAAACCAACAATTTAACATAGAAAAAATCATGAATAACCCCATGATTAAGAAAACAATGTTGACAGAATTTTTCCTAATGAATAGAACAAACGAATATGCTAAACAACTCAATTTATTATATAAAGAATTTCCACAATATTTTGTGTGGTCAAAATCATACAAAATGTGGACACGAAGACAACGAGGTCATGTTATTGGCCGTCTTGTGCCATGTCATCCAACAGAAGGAAAGAGATAGTATCTTAGACTTCTACTAATGAATGTAAGATCCCCTGAGTCATACCAAGATCTTCGAAAAATAGATGGAAAATACTACGACACATTTAGAAAATCTGCAGAAAAAAAAGGATTGTTACATCATAATAACAACTTGGTTGAATGTATGACAGAGGTTGTATGTTATCAAATGTCTTATAGCTTGCGACGTCTATTTGCTACAATATTAGTATATTGCAATCCTGATAATCCAAAAGAACTATGGGAACAATTTGAAGAGTCAATGTCTCAAGACTTCAATAAATTATCAAACATGGATCCAAAAAAAACAAGACAATCAGTTTTGAACCATATTAATGATGTATTACATAGCACGTGACATGATGTCAATGACTATAGATTGATTTCTGAAAATGTTGTGAGTTCAAGAGTAGAGTCAGAGGCAAAAGATGTTAATTTTGAAAGGAATATAGTTGTTACTGAAGAAGATCTGCTATTATATAAAAATTTGAATACCGAACAAAAAATAGCATATGATACTATCCTTCAAAGAGTACTTACTAACGAATAAAGTGCTTTTTTCATTGATGGTCCAGGAGGAAGTGGTAAAACATTTTTGTACCGTGCTTTATTGGCCACTGTAAGATCTAAAGGTTTCATAGCTTTGGCGACAACAACTTCTGGTGTTGCGGCATCTATACTTCCTGGAGGATGAACAACCCATTCACATTTCAAAATTCCAATTAATATTGACGAGCAGTTCTCCTGTAACATCAGTAAGCAAAGCTCTCTTGCTTATTTAATTCGTGATGCAAAATTAATTGTATGGGATGAGGTATCAATGTCAAAAAAAAATATGATTGAAGCTTTTGATGTGCTTATGAAAGACCTAACTGAAACAAATATACTCTTTGGTGGAAAAGTCATAGTGTTTGGAGGTGATTTTAGGTAAACGCTTCCTGTTGTCCGAAGTGGAAAAAAGGAAGACTTTATTTCTAAAAGTATTTTAAATTCTAGAATTTGAAATCAACTTGAAAAATTGAGACTATCAGAAAATATGCGTGCAAGGACTGATCCTGTTTTTTGTGAATATCTGATGAGAATTGGGAATGGAAAAGAAAAAACAAATATGAACAATAAAATAGAAATCCCAAAGCAGTTCATCATTCCTTTCACTACTGAAAAAGAGTCATTAGATCTTTTGTTCAAAGTGATATATCCGAATTTACATACATCTTTCAATGACTCTTCTTTTATGACATCTCGTGTTATCTTGACTACAAAGAACGACTTCGTTGATGAACTAAACGATAGACTCATAACTCAATTTCCAACAATTGCTAAAATATTCATTGCTACTGATGAGACTATTGAACCGAACGATCAACCTCAATTTGAGGACTTCTTACACACTCTAAATCTTCCTGGCTTACCTCCGTACAGATTAATGTTAAAGCAAAACTGCCCTGTTATATTATTGCGAAATTTAAATCCTTCTGAAGGCTTATGTAACGGTACACGATTGGTGTGCTGTGATTTCAAAACACATGTTATAAGTTGTAAAATTGCAAGTGGTGACTTCAAAGATAAGCACATATTTATTCCAAGAATACCATTACTATCATCAGAGGATGAAAAAATACCTGTTCCTTTTAAAAGAACACAGTTTCCTATACGTCTATGCTTTGCAATGACTATAAATAAAGCACAAGGACAGACATTAGATTATATTGGTATCTATTTACGTGAACCAGTTTTTTCCCATGGTCAATTATATGTTGCTTTATCAAGAGCGAAAAGTTCAAACTGTATAAAAATATTGATTCGA
>JAJOOF010008919.1:0-33381 GCA_029582545.1 Solanum lignicaule | reverse complement strand
TCTGTCCGTGAGTCGGGACTTAGCCAATTTTCTGAGCTGGTTTGGGGAGGGGTTGCAGTGGTGAACCACGGACCACCAGCACGGGCCGTGGTCTGACCTACGGTCCGTGGATGGTGACCGTAAGTTGCACCTGCAACTTCTCAAAACCTGTATTTTTTGTCTGTTTCGAATACGGGGTGTTACACAGCGGTACACTGCCTTCCTTTGGCTTCTTCTTCAAACATCCTTATCCCCATTAATGTTGCAACTGAGCAATAGCAGGCACACGTATTTGCCCTTTCCTCTTCTGGAATAGGGCGAAAACCTCATAAAAAAGAGGTCTTCCTAAAATGGTGAAAGTTTGGAGTTTGAAATTTGAATGGGCCTCGTCCCCATCCGAAAATCTCCCGCCTATTCACCCATTTTTGCCCTAATTTCATTGATAAATAGTTCGATATCCTTCATTGTTTAGAGGGGGGCGGAAAAAAAAAATTATTTCTGTGTTTGAGAATCACAGTTTTAAAAGAGAAAGGGATTTTTTTAAATTTGCAAACATAGAGTTGAGATTTGAACAAAAAAATATTTTCCAGTAGCTTCAAAAGGATTCGAGTCTTCTTCTAATTCCATTTCTCCTTTCTCGCCTTGTCGAAGATCGCTTGAGTTCTCGGAAGTTAGCGGTGAAGTCGCTCTACAAGCTCGTTAGTTGTCCCATTTTGCTGCACTTCGAAAGGTAATGCTCATCTTTGGTTCAACACATTTTTTTACTCTTAATGCGTTGATGTTAGATTCTTTATTACGTGAGTTGTTTATATGTTAATGTTTGGGGATACTATTGACTCATTGTTGTTCGTAAATCAGTGTGGTTGGTTGGTTTGCTTCGGAATATTGATAAGAGTTGAGTTTATTCGTTTCTTTTATCTACCGCTCCGTCTTTTATTTTCTGGGGAGTCTCTCTTCTTTTCCGGCATGTAGTGAAGTCATTTCACTCTTTTATCCCTCCGTAGCGGCTTAGAATTAGAGGTCTTTGTCTCGAGTTTGTATTAGAACTATCGTATGTTCGTTCCTAAGTTTTGTTTAAAGCAGTGAATCGCCACTCTTGTCCTGTTTATCTCCGATAATATATGTTTTAGCATGAAGTTTGTTTTTCTTAGTATGTTAGGTCCTTTTCATTGTGAATTGTAGCCTTTAATGACATATATTTTGTGTATCCTTCAAGATTATTTCAGTTCTCATGGTCTGCATAAGTTTATTTTCCCATGATCAATAATATAGACTTTTGTTCATTTGAGTTTAGCTTCGGATAGCTATACTGCTTTATATTTTCCAAGTTAAATTCAAAACCATGATTTTGTTGTTCCACCATCTTTCATTTATTTGTTGCTTGGCCTTAGTCTTTATTTGGTTGGAGTCATAGTTTTCAAAGCTATCATGTGTGGTCACCTCTGTATGCATTTTATGTATTACTAGTAGGCCTTAATATTTGTTAGCATAATTTTTATTATGGTTAAATGCCAAATGCCCGTTGATTGGTGTGTGATGGTCTAGCCTAGTTTGTTTAAGAGTCTTTTTTCCTTTTATTTATTTATTTATTTATTGTATTTTTTTTTTTATTTTTTTTTTTATTATTTATTATTTTGTGATCTAACTGTGATCTTGGATAATATTTTGGTCTTTGAAATTCCTAAATAGATTTCAACTTGCTGTACTCTGTTCCATTTGTTTTTTTTTCTTATTTTAGAAAAGTGCTAATTTTGTCCTTTTGTCGTGTGCACCCCTTTGAGTCCACGACGGACTTCACTTCCTTGCATTTCCGAGTCGAGCCACGAAGGCCCTATTTTATCGTTCGGGTCAGCCAACAGAAAATTGAAGTACAGGTTCCCGGAGATTTAACATAACTGGAATTTGGATTTTCTGGTGTCCGAAAAGGGCTAATATACCTGTTGTATACACCAATATACAGTCAGGACATATCACATACAGGGCAAAAAACGTGAAAACACAGGTTAAAAGTGCAGAAATACGAAATCCAAATGAAATTACAGGTCCGAGAGTTCGAGAATCAGCGGTATACATGGTGTATACCTTGAATATACACTTGGTGTATATCATGATCGATGAAGATGGAAGAAGGGCCAAAAGCCCAATGAATTGTTATTTTTTGCAGATTTAGGAATTTGGGCCTTTGGCCCAAATTCAATATGTCTTCCCTTTGCTATTTGATATTGTGTTTAACTAACCTTTGCTTATCTTATGGTATAATTTAATTAAATTCTCATAGATAGCCATTTCATTTTTTTATCATATTCAAATCAAAGTATTTATATTTTATACTTAGCTTTATTATTTTTATTAGCCTTGTCATTAAATTATTTCCCTTTAGAAAAATTCCCCCTTGGTTCAGTTTCCCTTAAGATAAATGAATGACAATAATAAAAAAAAAACAAAAAAGATAAAAATAATAATAGTAATTTCAAAAATTAGTTAAAATAAATGAGCTCTTTACCTACTTATAATTTCAAAAATTAGTTAAAATAAATGAGTTCTTTACTTAGTCAAATTTTCAAAATTAGTCAAAGTCGTGATGAAATTTTTACTTAGTTAAAATTTCAAAATTAGTCAAAATCATTTGGTCAACCGCAAGTTAGCGGACATTCCGAGGGCCTAACACCTTCTCGGAATGTACATTTGAACTTCGAACCCTTTTCAATTGATTTTATCTATTTGAAATCTTTTGAAAAACCTTAAAATTTTTCATGATTTTTACTAAAAAATTAAGTGGCGACTCTATTCTTTTGGAAATTCGATTTCTCTTAACCTATAAGTTTAATCGATTTTTCGAAAACTCAGTCATTTTTCTTTTACATATATTTTCTTAATAAAACAAAAAACATTAGAGGTGTAGAATCCTATCAAGTAGTACCAATATAATGGTCATGACCTATTGTTTGCATCTTCCACAATTTTCAAAAAATAAATAAATTGTCCTTTTTAAATGTTCATATTCTGGATGACTTGGTTACCCTTTGAATACTTTATGAGGTATCTCTCACGATATCATCAATATAGATATCAAGTAACTCAATCCGTCTAAATTTATACAAATAAAAAGAATTACCTAATATTTTTGTCTTTCATTAAAATTTGAATCTAATTCAAATCTCGTGGTTCTTTATGACTTTTTCATTTTTTCATTCTTCCATTTTGATTTTTGGTTTGAGTTCTATTTTTTCCATATTACGACATACGACAACAAATGAATTATCAAATCGAGAACATAGAGAAAGAGAAATGTTAAATAAATTGGTTAAAGTGGGGAACATCTAAGTTTTTTATCCACACATCAATAATATCATTTACAATATATTTAAAAAATTGAAAATTTAGCTAAATTATGAAAATATAATTAAACATTCTAGAAACACGTACAAACACAATATGATCTAAATATAATGGTATGTTTCAAATATCTTTCACAAGCTATATATCCACATTTCTAAAATATAATCAAATTAATGCTGGTCATCTTCGTTTCAAATAGTAGAAAGTCAATATAATCTCAAATGAAATTGGACATATTGAGATTCTCCTTTCTTACATACATACGTAAATGAACTTTCAAATATGATCAACTTAGTGAGAAAAATATAGAAGATATAATTGAACCCTAATACCATGATAGGACACAAGTCCTCCTCATTAGGAAATCTCTCGACTGCAATTTTTTTTTTTATATTTTGAATAATTAATAGAGAGATTAATACATCAAGATTATATAATAATAATTTAGTTAAGTAGCCTTTCAATTAATCTTTTTCAATAGGTAAAAAATGAACTAGAGTAGTACAATGTTCAATATTGAAATAATGTATTACTTCATTAATTATGCAAAACTTTTAGATTAATAATTAATATTTGTAACAGTTTATATGTAGAGATTGCATTCAATGCTACTCCTAGCAACATTAAAGACCACAAGGAATTCGTAAATCCCTATACTTATTCTAATTATACATTTGACACATGTTTCTTGTTCAAAGATAATATGACGATAAAAGTGTCCTTTAGCAAAAGAAAAAGAACCAGGAATAAGAAAATCAAAATAGTTGTTGAGATATTTATAAACCATTGATGATATAGAGAAAAAATGTATACCATCAAAAAATATTTTAAGAGAGTACTAAAACAAATTACTTATTCTATCTTTTAAATTAATAGTAATCCACAAGAACATACAACTGCTGACTTTTTAGTGTGAAAACTCCTTCGAAATGGTTAATGCATGCATCAATAACACTCTCTTCGATATATATATATATATAGCTTCTGAAATTGAATTGTGATATTCTAATACTTCGTACAATTTAATGTATAAATTGAGAGTTTGAGACCAGTGACTTTTCTTAAAGAAAGAACTATTTGAGAAAATAAAACAACTTCCAAGAGGGGTTTTTATATTAAAAAACAACAAAAATGACGAAACTGAAAATGATTCATATCTAGCTATCTAGAGAAGCACCATTTTCTATGACATGGTTAAACATAACAAACTATAAATCTAATTTTGTTTTGTCTTACCCCATTTATAACTAAAAAAGAAACATGACTAGAAGACAAAAGGTGCTCATAATAGAGTTGGTGGAGAGGGAGAAAACAGATCAATTCCTCTTGTCCATTTCATCCCCATAAGATGGAAGCAGTAACTTGTTGGAGTTCTTCAAAATCCATGAGAATATTGTCATACGTGTTCTCCTCCTCTTCAATATCGTTTTTGTTCTCCACGACAACATTAACCATTTCATTATTTCTCTCAATTTCAAGTGTAGGTGCAGTTGGACTAATTGAAGAGGTGTCAACTTTGAAACGCTTAGCACACTTGGACGAGGACGATGATGCATTCAAGTTTAACGCTTTGGGCACAATATTTATACTTTTTGGAAGTTTGCGTTTGGAACTACTGTTGTATAAAGCAAGAGATCTACGATATGTAGGAGGATCATGGTTGTGTTCATCATAATAGGACACCAAAAAATAGTTCTCATTCTTTGGGCTTTTCTCAATTATTTTTGTTGCTTTGCAAGATCCTGATGTACTACATTTGAAGTAGTTCCTGATATATCATATACACAAAATATAATTAGTACTGATCATATATTACATTTGTCTACATTTACCATTAATAGTTTTTACTACTTTTTATCACAAAAATTGAGAACTGAACAACATTTTCTATGATATGAAAAAATGATAAAGAGAGCAAACCTCGGGAATGGAGAACCTTTGATTGACTTCTGACCATACTTACGCCATGCCCATTTATCATCTGTGAGTTCCTCTTGCAACACTTCATAGACAACTCTTGTTGACTAGTTTTTTCTGATTTCAAATCAAAAGTATTAAAATTAAATCTCTAAACACGCACACTTAAAATTTAACAGAGGAAATAGTTACCTTTTAAAAGTTTTGATCAGAGGAGTCGGCATGGGCATAGTGAAATTAGGATAAACTTGATCCTGTATCACAAGTTGTTGTTGTAGATCTATCGATTCTTATGGTGTTGTAGTAGTTGTTGGCACACACGTTATCATTGTTGGCAATGGAGGAAGAAAAGTTTGTTGGTAAAATTGAGTTGGTTGAATGGGATTGTAGTACATTTCTTGGTTTTTGTTTTGGTCCATGATTATGACCTGATCATCTAATTTTTCAAATTGTTGTTGTAGATCGATCAGTTCTTGTGGTGTTGTAGTTGTTATTGGCATACACATTATCGTTGTTGGTAACGGGGGAAGAAAGATTTGTTGACTAAATTGTGTTGGTTGAATGGGATCTAAGTACATCTCTGGATTACCATTTTGATTCATAATTATAATCTGATCGTTTGATTTTTCAAGTTGTTGTTGTACATAAATCGACTCTTGTGGTGTTGTAGTCGTTGTTCGCACACACGTTATTGTTGTTGGTATTGGAGGAAGAATGATTTGTTGACTAGATTGATTTGGTTGAATGGGATGTAAGTACATCTCTTGGTTATTATTTTGGTCCGTGATTATGACATGGTCATTTGATTTTTTCTGGTGAGCAACTGAAAAATCTATAGAGAAAATCTCAGATAAATCATTAAAATTAGGTATGTCAGCAGCAACATTTTTGTCAAAAAAAATATTCCAATCATCATTTTCAGAAGTCACCAAGCCTGAGTTAGGAACTGTAACATCGTTAGGCTTATTAATGTTACTACTTCTTACTACAGAGCTTAAATCCCAATCATTATCCTCCATTTTAAATCTATATATATAATTATATCTAGTTAACTGCAGAAAAATGGAATAGGGGCAAGAAAATCCTTAAGAACTTTAAAAATGTGTTTATTAAAAAACTAAGGATATTTTCTGTAAGAGAGGAGTGAGGAAAAAGATCAAAAAGGAGGCTGATTTATGAAGGAAATAACTAAAAAAAAATTAGTGGGTAGAAAGTTAAAAATCAAAGACTGGGATGAAGAAAAGTGAACCAAATTGGTTTATTATATAGAGAACTCAAAGAGGTACCTACCTGCTCCGTGCACATCCATATTCAATTAACATTTAATGAACATTTAATATTCTTTTCCATTTTATGGTGAGGATAATTAGAATATAATGAAAGAGAAGATAAAAATTAATCTCTTATACCCAATTGTTAAAAAGTCGAAAAGTTTGATTTTTTAAATTAAAAAATTCTTAATTAGTGAAACGGAAGTCCCTTAAGAAAAGAAAATTTGCAATTTCAATAATTTTATGCCCCTTGACTTTACAATAATCTCAAAGTAGGGCCAATAATTGTAGTCAATATTTTCTCTAAGAAATATATTTAGCGCAACATGACCACATCACATAAGAGAATGTTAATAACTTTGATAAAACAGCAATATATGTTATAGATGCTTCAGATTTTTAGATGTAGTGTATTGAAAAGGGAAACTACACGCATGCACTTCCTAACTTTGATGCAACACTCAAAATATTGTTAAATACAAAAGTTTACATAGATTAAATTAAAAAAATAGTCCAGTACATAAAATATTTTGTGTGTACAAAAGTCTACAAAGATTAGATCTAAAGACAACTCAATACATTAAACATTGTGTTCACACATAATTAAAAAAAATCGTAGCATAAGAGGCCGTGTGATGTAGAAAGTCTATTCTAATACAAGCATTAGTGGTTGCTTGCATCTTAGATAGACTAGATTCTCATAATTAAAAAAATAAAATTGCTGACATTGTATGAGGTGAAATTCGAATTTGGCACAAGGACTGGTTGAAATTTGACACATAATAGCATCTTAATGTAAACCCTTGCAGGAGAGAAATATGATCTCATCTACTTGTAAGAAAAACATCATTGAAAAGCTCTAATAATACAAAAGATTTATCTTCTAATTATTTCTTGCTCTAATTTTTGCTTGTCATTATATTTACACTTATTATTATCCTTGTTCTTCATACAATTTACAATAACAACAATAAAAATAATATACTTAGTGTAATCGCATAAGTGAGTTGAAAAGGATAATGTGTACTGTGTAATCAGTTTTACTCCTACCATGTGAAACTAGGATAATTGTTCTTATTGTTGTCCTTATTCTTAGCATAATTTCTACTCTCTAATTTATTTTTGCTATACCAATTTAGCCACAAAGAAAAGGAGTTTGATTGATCATAGTACATTTGTCTTTATCCTTGTTTTTAGGGATAAGGTATAAGTACCTCGTAGACTATGATCAAAATTTTAGAGACACACCTTAACTAAACTAAGGTCCTATTATCCACCTGAAATCATATATTTTTGTAATTTTGTACACCTTTTGGCTTGCGTGGCACACTCCCTGACTCCACGCAATTGAGGCACATGGGAGATATCTTGATGCCACGTAAGCCAAAAAAGTGTACAAAATTACAAAAAATGGGTTTGGGGGGGTGGGGGGGGTAATAGGACCTTAGTTTAGTTAAGGTATGTCACTGAAATTTCGATCATAATCTAGAAAGGTACTTGTACCCTATCCTTTGTTTTTACAAATTCAACTTTTAAATGAATAGTAGCAATTTTTCTGGTAAACAACCATACTGATCACTTTGAAGAATTAGTATGTCCTAATGATTAAATTTATAAGAGGATGATTACAATTTTACTTTACGTTCAAGAAATCTAAAGTTCAAATACCGTTAGAAGTTCTAGTGTCTTTTATATGAACAAGTCTTTTTTTATCTATAAAACAATAAATTTTAAATTATAGAAATCCCACCTTTTAGTTTACTTATTACCATTATCCCCTATAAGTTTTACAAATCTCCAAAATCCCTCATTTTCGCGCATCAGATTAGTGTATCTCGCACATCAGATTAATGTATCAGCGTTTATATTATTGTATCTCGCGCATCATATTAGTGTATCATGTATAAAATGTACATCATATTAGTGTATCATGTATAAAATGTAATGTATCTTACTTAACGATTAATGTATCTCGCGCATCAGATTAATGTATCAGCGCTTATATTATTGTATCCGTTTGAGGGATTTCTGTAATTATAAACTTTTAAGGGATAGATTGTAATTTTACCTTAAAAGTGTGTGATTTCTATAATTTGCCCATTAAATTTTTTCCTACTATATATCCGTTCAATGTTAATCGTATTGTCTTAAGTATACAAATAATTTGTTAGCAAAAATAAATTGTAAGGCATGTAAATAGGACTATATTTTCGGTAGTATTTCATAGTAAAGTTTGAAATTATAATTATATTTTCATGCTTGTAAAACAAAAATAATGTATGAGTTTTATTTTGTTTTATTATTAATAAATACTATTAAAAAAATTAGAAGATTGGGTTGTGGGCTTGTTGCCTAGTGATTTAATACGGTGGGAATCATTTAGTCTCAGGTTTAAATTTAGTGGACAAATATAACACACACACACACACACACATATATATATATATATATTAGAATTGAATTACAATTTTGCTCTTGCAATAAATCAAACTGAAATAAAATATCTACTTAAATATTAAACACCAATATTTTAAGTAATATTTAAATATCATGTGGTTAAACTTCCAAACATAAGAAAACTTTCTATATAACATCGTAAATATTACAATAATAATCATGAAGATCATTTCTGAGTAATAATTTCCTCATTATCAATGATCTAGGTTCTAATGCTTTTTTCTTAATTAAAAATTAAGAACACTTGCAAATTGCAATAGTTACCTCTTCAAATGCAAAGAGCGTTAGAGCATATGAAGATATAGACATAATATCAATATTTAATTGGGGAGTATAATTAGAAGGTAGAGTTCATATAAACACATTACTTAATACAAGATTAATTATATTTATAAATAATTTTCAACATGAGATTAAACTTGTGTAGATTTTATATAATAATAATAATAGAGATCAAACGTGCAACTGCAACACACATTCTCAAATATCCTTTTATCACCACTTCATATTTTCTCTAGCTAGAATACTGAAATTTTCAAGTTATATCTTCTTGATTTTGTCTTAGGAAAGTTTTGTATTTTGTACAAAACAAAATTTTATCTTTTTCTAACTATAAATTTAAGTCCTATATATACTAATAGCAGAGACAATAGAGACAAGATAATTAGTCTTGAAAAATAAGTAACAATATAAGATCTCTCCCAGATTGAAAAGTATTGTTCTTGAATTAATTTTTAATTATTTCAGTCGCTAAATTTAGAATTATAATTAAATTCTTTTTACTTTGTTAAAATCTTAGGATACTATTTTTTTGCTTTTCTTCTCATAAAAAATAGTGAATACTATATGCGGTTTTTAAAAAAATAGTTAATTAAAGAATAAAATCTAAGAACTAAGCACAAATTATGCCAGAATTTGTTAGTAGAAATTTCATAAATAGTTAAGGCTGGAGAAATAATCAGGCTCCTTTAGCTAATGTTTCTCTAATTACAAATTGTTGCTACAGTTTCATTAGCTATCAAGACTAATAATTGTATATTTCGTGTTTTTGTAGTCATTTATACAAATATGTCTGGCAATTAATTCCTTGATTGACACGTAAAATCAATTTTGAAATGAAAAATATCCCACAAATTATGCTTAGTTTATTTCCTTAGAATTTCTTAACAAAATTGACTCTTTCTTGAGAGTTTTTTTTACATGAAATTTAACTCCCTAAAAAAAATATAGCAATTAATTCCTTGATTGATACAGTAAAATCAATTATGAAATGGAAAATATCCCACAAATCAAAAGTTAGTATATTTTCTTAGAATATGTTACCAAAATGAACTCTTGCTGGTGAGTTTCTTTGACATGAAATTTAACTCACATGTCAAAAAAGGTCATTATAAAGATAAAATATACAAATATATATGGGTTAAATAAAAATATACAAATCAAAATGTGTACAATTATCATTAACACATAGAATCGTATAAGATATACAAAAGAGAAATGCTAAGACAACTATATATATATAAACTGATGCATATATACGAACAAGCAACTGTAAATAATTGTTGAAAATATACAAATAAGAATAGTACAAATACATAAAATCTACAGTATAATATTGATAAAAAATACAAACTCCTAAGATCGTATACAACACATGTAAAAACTATTGATACAAATACAACTCACAAAATTATTATATGTTATTACATGTTGAGAGAGAACTTTTTTCCAGTTTGTTATTACATGTTGAGAGAGAACTTTTTTCCAGTTTGTTATTACATGTTGAGAGAAAGAACTAAAGCAATTTAAAAAATAAATGACAGAGAGAGTGTTGAAACGAGGATTAATGAAAAATAAATTATGTGCTTATCTAATAAATAATTTTTGCAATACTTGTTAGGAAAAATTACTTGAAATAGCGAACATTTATACTATATTATGCTCCATAGTTACAGTTTCAGATATTTATGATTAGTGGCTATAGTTTCTTAAATTTTTGCTATTCGGTTTCTAATTGTATAAATTCTGAATTTGTATAATTCGAATTATGATTGTATAAATCCAGATTTTGTATATGCTTACCCTAGCTATTTGTATATAATTTGTTGATACATTTGATTTGTGTAAGTTATGAAAAATTCATAATAAATTACCATGTTTGTATATTGGCAAACGAAATATACAAATGGAGTTCTGAAAAATTCTTATGACAACCGAACTATACAAACGAAGTTCTGAAAAATTCTTAAATGTATAAATACAGAATTTGTATATACTTACCTTGTTTGTATATTGAAAGTTAAATATACAAACAAAAACACCTATAGCAAACGAAACTATAGCTATGAAACGTAATTAAGCAAATTGTAGCTATAGAGCGTGGTTAAGTTTAACCTCTATGGTATTTATGAAATTTTCTCTATTTATTATCGGATCAGTGGCATCATGTGTCATTTAGTGCTAATCAAGTTTAATGATTTGCTTCCCCTAATTAGTTTATAGGGATGAACTAGGTTCAAGATACATTTCCTATAATAATATTTGTTGCACCATATTTCGAATTGAACAAAATAGTTTACAACTTAATGATTGTGTTACCCTTGGTTTAGAAAATATTCAAAGTAGCCACCTAATTTTTAGAAAAATATAATAAGAAGAAAACCATTTGTAAATATAAACTCTGTTTTGGTTTCTAATAGCGGATGAGATTCTGGATAAGGATTTTATTTACTTTGAAGAAAAGGTGTTAGATAAGCCTTGGTGCCTATTTTAAAATAGTCCTTAAATCTAGCTTTGAATAAACAAATGAGAGTTATTTATTTCACTTGCTAAAAAAAGATAGTAAAAAAAAAAAAGAGAGGCTAAAACAATTCGTAGTTGAAAATATACAAGGTATATAAAATGTGTGATATACATAAAATATATCAAGTGATATACCTTTGATATATGAGTACTATAATGTAGGAAAATTGTATGTAATAGGAGTAAAGTAGTGATAATAGTAGTAGTAATAGTAGAGAGAAAGTATATAGTATTTGTAAAGTACATATAAAGAGGGGCTGAATATGTACATGTACTAAAAGTGTGTGTGAATAAAAATGATTTATTAGTATTTACAAGTAAAATATAGTATGTAGCATGTAAATATGTTAAACTACTATATGTTTGAGAAACTAGTACATAGTAAAATAAGGTATAACATAATAGTATATTAAGTACATGGTAATGTATACCTCATACTTGAGCCTACTTGGACTCATTTTCTACACATTATTCAGATACATATTTTTATGGTAGATCAAAGTATCACTACTATTCTTTACATCTTTGAGGTTTGAAGGATCATTAAGAAACTCAGTTGTTTACAAGATACAACTGCTAAAATCTCAAAAGTATACATTGTTACAATAATCTATATGCTACAACAGATGCTGATATTGATCTATTCTAACCAAATTTTGCCTCATCCAATCAGCTAAAACCTGAGAAAACTAACCATCTCACTAGCTACAATATAAAGTCATGCAACAGAAGACTAGTATACATTTAATTATTTCCTAGAATTACATTGTAAGCAGCTAATTTGAGAAGGAACAAAACCTGGTCGGAGGTTGTTTAAAACGTTCCTCCTCGAACCCATCGAGTTGAACCTCCCTTTGCTGCACTAGAATGATAATCACCAACGTTAGCTACGAATAAAGGATCCCTCTCTTCAAATGTTATTTCATCAACATTATTCCCAGATGAGCTTTTCTGATCTGTATATTCCAGTTCTTTCGTCAAATCCTCCATTGTCTTCTTCAAAGTGGCTTTGCTCACCTGCCCAGCCTCACCCATTGAGATACCAACCATAGTAATCTTCGGAAGAAGAGGTGATGGATGTACCTCTCTGTATTCCCTGGCAGTATTAAATCCATTAAAAATCTTAGATTCTTTTCCAAAAAACAGAATTAATCTTATAATGGCCCATGTTATTTTCATGGAAAAATAAACTGAATGGGACCTTTTATCTTTTATTATCTGCTGCTTCTGTCCTTTACTCCATGCAGGACTCAACCAGCCCCCAAAAGGGAGTCGGATATCCAGCCCTAATCGTTTCTTATTGGAGATATTATCAGCTCCCTCGACTGCTGAGGTGCCAATGCACTGTAGTTGGTTATTATTGGCTTCCAACGAAGAATTATTAACAAACCCCGAAATCCTGCATGCTCTCTGGAAAGACGCTGCGCTCCTGCAAAATCAAACAATTTTGGGGATTGAGCTATTGCAATCAAATGTTTATACCATCCAAATATTTGCTCAGAGTTTGGAGAATTCTGAGACACCCAAATCTAGCCACTGACAATGTGACATAATATGATGAAATAGCATCACTATTAAAAGATTTCAAGGCATGAACCATGTGAAAAGATCACTTCTCCCTACGAAGGAACTCTTGAAAATGAATGAGCTACCTCTTTTCAAACGAGTCAACCATGTAAGGAAACTTGGGTTGAATTCCTGTTGCTTTCCGCAACCACCTGTTCCCTAGAAGAACCTTATCGACAGCATGTAGAAGCTGAATTTCAGCAGCCTTTGATATGACACTCAAAGGTATCGCTGGTGGACCCACTTCATCAAGTGCATCTTGCACCTGTCAATCATTAAACCAATGGGTTGGTGATATTTTGTATTTTCCACAGCGCAACAAAATAAACAGATTGCTAAAACCAATGAAATGTAAAAAAGAACAAAAGGCTAATTGCTGATGGGTACACTTTGATCAAGACTATAGCCACTCATAAGATCACCACATTTGTGGTTGGCGAGCTTTCCCTACCCTTCAAATCCATGTAAAAAATTCAACAGATTCTACAGTGCATCTGTCTCTACCCCACCCCCAAAGCAAACCAAAGGGGAAACCACCTTATAAAATTTATCACCATCCTCCTTTTTAAAGTAAAATTCATTACTATTTGTGTTGCTCCTTACACATATTTTCAATCTCTGACCAGTTTAGTACCTCAGGAGGCTCCCACATACTATCTCCCATCTCTTCAATTACTTCGGCAGCCAAGTTGTCATCAAAAACATCCCTTCGGCGTTGCATGTGTCTTGTTTGAATCAGTGAATGGAAATGTTGGTCAACAGATTCTTCAAGAATGTTATCTAACATGTTTTTGTCAAAGAAATAAGGAGTATACCTGATAAGAAGATGAACAAATTCATATAAGATGACAAGGAAAAAGAAAGAAAGAAAACTACAGATTGAAGCTGCCAAAGAAAACAGTTAATTGGGAATCTTCATTTAGGATTCTTCTTTAATAATTCAGTTTTTCAGAAGAGTTAGTTGATAAAGTGGTTTCGACAAAAGGTCAACTGGACACTCCGCCTTTAAAATTAAAAAAACAAATAAAATAAAACAATATAAGTGGACTGGACAGTCTAAATTTCATCCACAGATTATGTCGTATACTTCAAAAGTGTATTTTTAAAACTGCTTCACCCACATTTCAATCAGTCTGACAATCTACAGAATAATTGATGAAGTAGGTGGTTAATTTGAGAGCCTTTGCACCAAAAGATCAGTCAATCACCTCATCCTTGAGAGTGATTCGAATTGATATTTTGTCCACTATTTTTATAGAACAGCTAAGATAAAACAGGTTACAAGAGGATAGTGATTATAGGGTAATCGTTCAATGTTAATCTGGGGTATAACTCATGATCCTCTGTTTCTCAACATTGATCCATTCCCGCTGGATCACGAAAGGCTATACATTTGGATCCCCCTGTTTTACTGTACCCAGAATTTGTCTTCCATTTCAAACCTTTCTTCACTGAAGGTACAAGGAAAGCACCACCAAAATGAACACATCTAATAACTTGTTCATGAATTTTATGATGAACAAATTACAAATTACGAGACTGAGTTCTTAGACACACTACATCAGCTTTCCATAATTCCATGTATGTAGAATGTTTCTGATTAGCCTCCTCCTTCTGCCAATATTTAGCCCCCTAACATTCCAAGGCACTCTTTCCAACTTCATTGATCTTTCATTGCCAGGTATCCCCCCTCCCCCCCCCCCTCCTTCTTGAGCCATAACTCCAGAATTTGGCATCAAGCTCTAACCCTTTCAGTTCATTCACCCCCCTTCTTTTTTACAATGGCTTGCTCCCCCTTGTTCATCCGATTGTTGCTGTCTATCTTCATAAATAATTCTTTGGCCTTCTTATCACACCCTTTAAGATCCACACCCAAATTCTGCACTTAGTTTGATGATGTGTTATTGAATCCATTCTGAAGTGTTGGTGTCTTGAACAGTCTCCTCAACTGGTAACTAGATTTTCAAAGGAATTACATCTTCTTCGATGTAATTTGCTGCTTCATCCTGTTCCTTCAGTTAGATTCTTCTTTGTCTACTTGCCCAGACAGATGGAGGATTATTCCTACCTGCATTCGGTGGACTATATGGAGAGAGGAATGACAGATGTTCTGAAACCAGGAGCAGCAATGTGCAGGAGATTAAACTTAAATGTATTTTGTTATTCTGTTTTTGGTGTACAAATGTTTATTCTAATGAGACTAAGTCAAATTCTAGATGTTTTAGGGTCCATCTAGAGTTGGGAACAGTTTTTTGGAAGTTCTTTTTTTTTTTTACCTTCCTCCATTGTCAATATGGTTTTTGCCCGGTACTACCTAAATACTAATATCAACATGAATATTAGGTTAAACATGTTTAGCTAATTGGTCATGTAAAAGATGCACCTTGGCCCTAACTCAACCCTAAAAGCTAGCTCATGAGGTGGATTTCCCAAGACCATATAAGGAGGCAAACAATACACCGATGTGGGACTCTAAGAAATGCTTGACTTATATTTCATTCCATTCATTGGCGTCAAGTTCCATTGTAGATCCTAATCTCTGTGGTTCAGTCTCACTCATGTAAGTGATACACTGCTTGAAGTGGATCAACATCTGTCTGATCTTACATTGCACTGTGCTGAGTCAGTCAGTGTTAGGAGGCTATTCAAAATTAATGTTAATTCATTTCTTGATTAATATACAAACCAGATACGAAAATCAAAGGTATCACCCTCTTTGCAGTTTTGATTGAATGTTGCAGATTCTTTCACAGTTCTGAATTAAATTAGCAAAATAACTCTCATCTCCTTGTTAATCGTAATTCTCAAGATCACAACAAATTTCATCCGGTTGACAATTTATTTCAATTTTTTGAAAAAAATGATGGGTTCCTTTGGCCAACAAATTTATAGGAATGAAGGGACCAATCAGCTATCTTACCATGACCATGAATCTAAGGAAGTTTGTACCATGCAGTCATAGACTAGTATAGACTTATTGAGACACTGTTATATATCAACAACCCAAAGTGGCCTTTAGTTAACAAGGCTAGTACGATAATATAAGTGAAGTTCCAGATATCACAAATCAGAAATACAAGTGATCGTGCATAAGAAGATAAATATACCATTTTATACCATCTGTAGTTGCTATCGCAATATCTAAGTTCTGAGCACTGAAAACAGGAACACCGTCCACCTTTTTCCTTCCATCAGACTGCTGCATTGCCTTAAGCAGCTTGTTGGCTTCCTTGACCTGAATGTGCAGTAAATATTTGCAGAGATTTTAAGCTGATGAATAAGTAACTTTAACAGTTGATTCTCAAAACAGCATCAAACCTGTTTCTCATTCGGAACAAATTGGAACAAGTGTGGTTTTTCCTGCAAAAAAAATAATAAGGTGGTAAAATTGTTTATGGAAGATGATAACATCCTGAAGTTTACAGTAAATAGAGGCAACGACAGAACCTGGTACATGTACTACTACTACAAATAGTTTTCAGGTGGAAGGGAATCCTTAGACTCTAACAGGTATCATTTTGCTCAAAACTGTCTTAGACCATTCAGAACTAGCAAATTCACATTTCTTATTAATCAACCCACAAACTACAGAGTCATGATGAGAGCTTCACTGATCTAGATAGCACACAAGGTAAGTTTGTCTTATTTCTGTGACAGTCCAGTCCACTAGTAATATAATTTATTATCCGATTTAGACCTAGGTCTGCACGGTATGTCGCTGAGGTCTAAGACTTTCCTCCATATATACCTAGAAGAGATCCTAGAAGGCATATGGCAAGCTAGCTTGCACACACCTCGACTAATTCCACGAGGTACCTGCTACCTCCCACAAGCACAGGTAGCATGTCAAGCATAATTGATATCTTATAGCTTAACATGCATGTTTTGACCTATAATAAACAAATTCAAATTCCTCATCTTTAACCACTTGCGTTTTTAAATGATGTGGTTCACACTGTTCAACTTGGTATTAGAACGGCAAATATCCAACGTTTTTGTTCGCGTATCAACAAAATATTTCTACATGCTTGGCCCAAGAAGAATCAATCCACACACGAGGGGACATGTTACAAATTAGAAGGTTTATATTTGCCCCTCCACTATTGCAAAAGGTTTAATGTTGTCCTCCATTATACTGTCGGCCCTATATACTCTTACTAACTTTTATAACATTACGGCCATATATGGACCGATGGTATAACGTAGAGCAATATTAAACCTTTTTCAATAGAAGAGGGACAAATATGACCCCTTTTTTCACACAAATAAATTGTTTCCTTCTTAATAGTTTAAGGCTTTAAGCTATCATTCAGTAACAGGGAAAGAAAACAATTCAAGGTAAAACCAAAAAGATATATGTTTACCTACGCATAAATCACTACAATGTGTTTGATATTGCAAGCCTATATAATATGTTGTCATGCAAGTTTTTTTTTGTTTTTTGTTTTTGGGGGGGAGGGGGGGGATTAGTACAAAGAGATGAATATGTCCTAAACAACATTTCAATTAGTTTGTGTTTATCAGTCTCAAACTAGACCATAAAGCAGTACTAGATTCAATATGATTCTAATCCCAGATCTCCCACACAAATTGTGGTGCTTCTCTCCAACTCCTTGATGTTCAAAATTAGTTTGTTTGTTTCTTCTACAAGTTCTTGTTGTTG
Source organism: Solanum lignicaule (assembly GCA_029582545.1). Taxonomy (NCBI): domain Eukaryota; kingdom Viridiplantae; phylum Streptophyta; class Magnoliopsida; order Solanales; family Solanaceae; genus Solanum; species Solanum lignicaule. The sequence goes on along the minus strand of JAJOOF010008919.1, from coordinate 15,387 downwards.
GATCTTAACCTCTTTTACCTAACAATGAACTTGTCTTAAAAACTCCAGCGTCCTTAATTCCTACATTGACCCCCCCCCCAAACCAAAAACTCCCTTCTCTTTGTTTTTGTTCTTTTCATATTCTTTACTTTTCCATTTAAATGCAGTGTGGTGATAATGATCTGCTTTTGACATTGGCTTGGCTATACTGTAAATTATTCACCAGCAGATATTATGATCAGAAATATAAAAATTGAAATATTCCTATTAGAGTACGATAGTGAAGTAAGCGTACTATCCGTTGAACCAATCAGTACCCTTTTAGTACAAACGGAGGTGATGAAGCTCCGCAAAATAACTGCTCCAATTTCAAAACAAAATACCAATCATATTCACAATTTTGACCAAGAACGTACCTTAAAATGTTCATATGCTAAATCAAGACGGCATGCCCCCACCACTCCACTTGGAATATTCAGCTTTTTAACATAAGAAACTGGAAAAACAAAAAGGCAGCATGTAAGAGATCTCAACAGACAAACCCCTATTAAACAGGATATGAGGGACTTCCCCGTCAAGGAATTATTCAGTTCGAGGGAAAAAAAAATAAACGAAAGGTTCCAGTTACATGAACTTGATCAGTTCTCTTTTTTCTTTTTTCTTTTTTATAAGCAAAAGAAAGAGTTTGAGTTACATGATTTTTTGGATAAAAAAAGATAAAAAGAGTTTGATTTACATGATCTAAGATTGGTGTAAGCTAAGGACCTAAAGAGCTCATTGATTATATATAGTTACGGGCATCTCATCACTTTATTAAAAAAAAAAACAGTAATGTGTATCCATCCATGAGATTAACATGTTTCCTGGGAGAGTGGCGGCACCATATAGAAAACAGAAATAAATATCTAACTGGTTCAATAAGACCTGCATCACCGAGATCCATAAAAAAACGGAATACTGGACCATTTCTTTCGCTCTTAGTAACTGCTGCAAACATTTTCTTCAGCCATTCTGGAGTCCTGGATATCACGAAATTAATCTTATGAGTGACACTATACACTCAACATACAATCTTTTTGAACTACAATCTAGTATGAGAAGATATGGTGAAGATAAGATAACGATATAAAAGATCACTATACGCTGTGCAAATATTATATATACACTGGCCAGCTAAGAAATTTACTTGTTAATGACAACCAATTCCATCAAAACTTCAGCAGATACCAAATAAGATATGATTTCAAGCTGCATGCGCAGGTCATAAATCATATTAAGCACAAGTAGTTTACTCGACCCAAAAAATAAAAGATCCAAAACAAAGATAAGACACCTCTTGCTTCATGGACCCACCGTAATGGTTTTTAATATGCAGCTGCAGATCAAATGGAATTTGCATACAAGATTATCAGCAAAATGTCGGTAGATAATACTAAAGACCCCATCTATCACTAGACTCATATTTTTACACAAGATACTTGCAGAAGTGAAAGAGACAACTGTTTCACATTATTCGTGACAAGGCTATTTAACATGTGATTTAAGAAAAACTACTACATGTAACTTTTATTTCACCATAGTTGTATTTCATTGCAATATTTGTCCACAAAATAGGTCTTGAATTAAGATGGTAAACATTTTTCCTCTCTTGATGGTGAATCTTGATAAACAGATATTAGGAATCTATTAGGAGAAAAGCTAGTTGGAGGATGGCATAAGAGTTCTTTGAGTCGTAGCAACAACCAACAATGGCTTCTCAGCAATATCGTTTTTTACCCATAATCAACTATAGCTTTTCAGCAGTATAAATTCTTACACATAACTTCTATTTTAATCGAGTAAGGATCGGTTCTTACCCTCTTCACAACCACTATTAAATGCAATAATTGTGTTGCCTTTAAGTGTTATGAAAGATGCTCCATTCATTCCTCTACATTCGATTATGATAGGAGTGGTTTCAAGTTTACTGAGCAAGCAATCTAAACTTTGTTCTAAGCACAAAATCTGACTAGCTTTCTTAAGACTTTAGGAGTCTTAGATGAATTAATGACTAGTAACAACTAATGCCCCCATTCTCCAGTCACTACCTCAATAAAAAGTCAGAAAAGTTGTAACTTATTTAAGCAATCTTCCAAGCCATTGAAGAAGACAGAACAACCTTATGACTTCTTCTGGAAAAAGTGATTATTGACACTTCCGAAGGGTAAAACTTTGAAGTGATGAACTCATATTAGAGCTTCTTAAAGCTTCATTCTTATTTCAATGCTTTATGACCTTAACTTCAAAAAAAATCAATTCTTTTTTTTATAACTGTGGTGTTTGGGCCAGCTTGGGCGTGCCTAGATTAATTCCCCAGGATACCTATCACCTCCCACAAGTAACAAGTACCTGATAACTCAATCCACCAAGGCTAGAACAAATGGAAAGAAGCCACCTGGTGTTTTGTCTCTGCTAAGAATTAAACTTGAGACCTCATGGTGCTCAACCCACTTCACTAACCACTAGGCCACACCATTGAGTGCACCATAACTTAGATAATTGTTTATTGAATCCAGAGTAATTAGAACATCTTCTTCATTTTCTTTCCATGCGTCTCTCTTTCTGAGTGCTAGCATTCAAGAAGCCACATTTATGATTTTTTTACTACACATTTTTTTTTCTAAAAAACCATTTAGCTGCTTCTCATTCTGGCCATCCCAGAGTACAATACTAAACTGTGTTCATTCTCAAAGTGTTTGTACTCCCGTGAATATAGACAACTAATCACTCCCCCTAACACTAATGTTCTCTCAGTTAGTTTCAAAAAAAAAAAAAACTAATGTTCTCTCAGTTCCTACTGATGCCAAAAACATTGCAAAGGAAGCAAAAAGATAACAACTTGACTGTATCCATATCAATTTCAAACATAATCTGACATGACAGTACGAGAGAAACTCAAAGGTAATTGGAAAAACAGATACAAAGATTACCTTTTGGAGAGAAAGGGTATGTCAAAGTGGGTCGATACAGCCATAAGACCAGTTCCGGAAAGGTCACACATGCTAAAAACCTGACCAACAAACGCCGGTCCACCTTTTCCGGTGGTGTTGAGCCCAGAAATTCTCACCGACGATGGAAAACCCGACCCGGAATCCGAACGCATGTTTACGATGAGCTTATCAGGGCAATTGAAGAGAAGAATCAGAGAAGGGCAAAGAGGAGAAGATTCTTGAAATTGGGCAACAGATAGAAGGGAATATGAAGGAAAAGAATTGGATGAAAATTGAAGGGGGTAGGGATGAGATTTTTAATTTTGGTTCACTATCACTAGTAGGCAGTAGCCATGGAGGGTCGAGGACAAATTGGACTTTTTGAGGAATCTTAGGGGTATTTTTGTCATTTTTATTGTTTTATCGGGATATTAATCTTGATATATTATTTTATTGTTTTAACCTACAGGAATCGTTTGGTAGAGTATATAAGAATAATGCTAAATAGAGTGTATTAGTAATGATTATATTACCAATGCATGTATTAGTTATACTTGCATTAATTATACATGGATTATTTTAATGCATTATTTGGTTTAATGCATTAAAAATAACATGTATTGCATTAAAAAAATTATTTACGAAGATACCTTCCACTTTATGGTGGAAAAGATGTAAAAAAAAGTTTTGAGGAGCAATTGAGTCTTTTATCATGTTAATACATGCATTAAAACCATTGCATTGCTAATACCTAGAAATCCATGGTATTAGCTATGCACACCTTAATACACAATAGAGTGTATAACTAATGCAAACATTAGTTATACATAGGTTGAAAAAGAGTACCAAACAAGATACTAGTAACACACAAGGCTAATACATGCATTATTTTTCCTAATACACTCTACCAAACGACCCCACAGTATTTTATAATTCCACTTTATTTAGATGGTTGTTATGTATTATTTCATAATGTATTGTATTGTGTTGTATTATATCGAACTATATTGTTTAATGAATAGAATGTTTGAATAGATTGCATCGTTCTCCATTATTATATAAGGGCACATATCAATAATTTGAATGATAAACCAAGAAAAAAAGTATGATACAGAGTATAGAGTTACTTTGAAAGGATATGCTAAAAGATTAAACATAATTATTAAATTATAAATAAAGATATATTGAGAAGAAAATATTAAGTAACGATGCGATCACATCAAATCGGTCGTTACATAAAAAAGATATTTTTGTTATTATCTAACAATGAATTTAAACGATACGATATAATAAAATTTAAATAACAATCAAAACAAATATTTGTATTTAAACTAATAATACAATACACTACAATAGGTAAAACCATCCAAACAAGGTGTTAGTAACCAAACCAGGAAAGGAATAATGCCAATATGTCATAAATTTTTTGTCTAAAATGATTACAAATTAAATTTTGATTGATCTTATAAGGAATTTTATATTGTAGATTTATATAATATAAATATAATTTAGAATTCAAGCTATATAGATATAACCCCATTAAAAAAAAACGAAAAGACATGAAAAAAGTGAGACGAGAAGGAGAGAAAACAACCTTATTGAGAAGAATCGATAGTCATTTATAAAAATTAAAATAAAAAAAAATAGTTTTATATCTTTTTACCAAAGATCTTTATTCATTAAAAAATTAAAAAGGTCATTTTCTCTTCTTTTTTTTATATCTTATTTCTCCCTTTTTATTTTTATTTTTCTTCATCACAATTGAAGACACTTCATGAAGTCGATTTTTAAATTATAAACTAATAAAATGCACCATCCTAGATTTGAATTCCCATCTTCTATGTGGTAGGATCTATTTCTATCATTATCATTATCATTGATACTTATTGGTTTAAAGACTATTATTTTTCCTTATACTCTTTAAATTTATATTTCGTAAAAAAATATTTTTTTTCTTGCAAAAATTGACTTTTCGAGATAGTTTTTTTTTTTTCAAAAAAACTTTTTAAACAAATTGAAGAGGTTTTTTTTTTTGCAATCTTTATCCTCGGGAGATTGGCTTGCATTTCTTCGATTTTTGACGCTAAGAAAATCGACTGATTATAATTTAGTAGTAATATAATAATGACAAACAAATGATATGATTTTAATAAAAATTCATATGGTCATCTCATTTGATTTGGCTCGTTATATTCCCTGATACGAATATGATGGTATTGCATAATATGTCCGGAAAAAAGGTAAGTGATTTCATATATAAATATGGGCATGATAAGACAGAATAATACTACATAATTGTGGTAGTTCTAAAATGAAGAACATTATAATTATATTTCTTTTGTTTCTCCAATAGATATAACACCGACTATGAATAAACTTTTACCATTTCAATAGCTCGATTAGTTTACTTTTATTATTATATTTTCAAAAAATCTGAAGTCAGATTTATATATTAGTTGGATATTCAGCAAATAACAAGTATAGCCTTTCATTAGATCCTCTTTTAATTAATTAATGAGGTGTCTATGTTACGTAATCCTAAATAAGTAGTTATTGTTGACTTTCTTTTTTTCTTTTCTATTTTGTTGTTAGCTTATATTTTTACCTTATAATATATAAAAAATCATTGACTTTTTGTTGCATCTTCAGGAGTCAGGAAGCCACTTTTTGCATAAACATAATTATGCTACAAAGAATTTGGTTATTAACCACCTATTCTATATATTCAAAAAAAAATTAGCAATATCTATTCTCATTTTTAAATCAAAGATCTATCGAAAATAATCTTAATTTATTAAAAATAAAAATATGTGTGTATTCCATTGTTTTTCAACGCCACTTATAAAAACACACTAAATATATTAATGTTCCTATCAACATTGCGAGTGATATTATTATTATATAGTTATCAACTTATCCCTCATGGGTCAGCTTGTAATTTGTATTGACATTTTCTTTTTATATCATACTATTGTTTTGTAAACAATAATAACAATAGCAATAATCTCAACCCAAGTTGATAAAGAATTTATTTGAACTCTATATAAAATTTATTTTTTTCCGTTTTATATGGTAGACCATGACAACAACACAATTATCTTTTACTACATCAAGCTAAGGTTTTGTGTACATTGTTTCATTAAAACAAGCTCAATACGTATTTTAATTGTATCAAAGGTTTGTAGTGTTGATCCTGTAATTAGTTAATCAATAGCCTCTTTTTTTCTCATCTTATAATTCATTTTATCTGTCCATCAATATTTTTTTTGCTTGTTTGGGAAAAAAATGAGATCCACCATATGTATGGTGATATGTTATATATAAAATACATAATTAAAGTGTGATTTCTCTAGCCGTTCAAGTTTTTTGTGAAATGATATGTAGTTTAACGGGAAAACTTATAAGTTATAAACTAATTAGCTAAATTTCTAAAATTAACTTATTTTGAAAAGTGCTTTTTTTTTTATAAATAAAAATAAAATTATCACAAGAAGTGTATTCTTCAAAATAATACTTTTGGAGAAAAACTTAGGGTGTGTTTGGTACGAAGGAAAATGTTTTACTGGAAAACAAGTAGATTTTTGACTTATTTTCTCATGTTTGGTTGGTGAGTAGAAAATATTTTCTGGAAAAGATTTTTTAGTGTTTGAATTATGAATAAATTTTTTTTTGAGAAAAAATCATTTAATTTTACTAGAGAGCTAAAATAATTTTTGAAATTGAAAATATTTTTTAAAAATAAACGTTATTTTTTTTTGGGGGGGGGGGGGAGAGGGGGTGGCGCAGGTAGGGATGAGATGGGGTAAAAAAATAAAAATTTGAAATTGAAATTTTTTTTTAAAAACAAACTTTTTTTTGGAGGGGGGTGGGGTGGGGGGAGGGCAGGGGTGGGGTGAAAAATAGAAATTTGAAATTGGAAATATTTTTAAAAAAATAAACTTTAGCTTTTTTTGGGGGGAGGGGGGTGGGTTAAAAAAAATAAAAAATTGAAGTTGAAAATATTTTTTTAAAAAAACAAACTTATAATTCTTTTTTTGGAGGGGGGTGGGGGCTGATGGGGGTGGTTCGAGGGTAGAGGTGGGGTGAAAAAATAAAAATTAGAAATATTTTTTAAAAACAAACTATAAATTATTTAAAAAAAAATTGGGGGGGGGGGGTTAGGGGGCTGGCGGGGGAGAGTGATAGGAGGTGAGGGTGGGGTAAAAAATAAAAAACTGAAGTTGAAAATATTTTTTTTAAATAAGCTTTAAATTTATTTTTCAAAACAAAAAAAAATTGTAATTTGAAGTTGGATGAGAGTTTTAAATGTTTTCTTTAATTTTTGAAGGGAGGTCATTTTCCTTAAATTTGAGGAAAATGAGTTGATTTAGAAAACATTTAACCCAACCAAACATGTGAAAATTAAAAAATATTTTCCGAAAAATGTTTTCCTTCATATCAAACACACCCTTTGTTTTTAGCTTTTGAAAGAATGACTTTTATTGCTCCACACAAACACTTACCCCCCTAAAAATAAAGTTTGATTAAATACCTTATTTTTAGGGAAAAATGTCTGAAATATATTCGAATTTTGACCGAAATCACTGTAACAATACCGAACTTTGGAAATGACCTTTTATCCCTGCACTATTTAATAGTGTATTTTAAAGGTATATGTGTGCCCAAGTGGACATCATAAATATTGCATTATTATAAATAGTAATGTGTCCACGTGGGCACATATATACCTTTAAAATACACTCTTAAATAGTGAAGGGGGTAAAAGGTCTCCCATAAAGTTTGATATCGTAACAACAATTTCGGCCAAAATTAGAGTATTTTTCAGACCATTTTCCCTTATTTTAAAAAAATCAGTATTTTTTATCTCCCAAACACTTGGACATGCTATTATTAAGATTGTCAATCTTTGAGAGTACTACTAAAGTTGTGTACTGCAATTTTATGTCAACTGTACTTGCAATGCTAGTAGTACCATCTGAAATTTTGGAATTTTTCATTCTCCAGTTACTTTATGAGTAGTAGAGGATATCTTAATTAAATCATCTATAGGTTTTTAAAATATCAATGCATCCTTCCTATTTGCTATCCAATTTGTCAACTTAATTATTCCAACCTAGGATTAGTACTTAGTAAGTTGTCAAGAAAATAATTTTAATTCATTCACGGAGTTCAGCTGAGAGTTGTTTGGTAGGGTGCATAAGAATGATGTTGACTATGATGTATTAATAATGATGATTGATGACATTAATAATGATGAAATTAGTTATAATGTGATTATTTCTTAAGCATTGTTTGATTTGATGTATTAAAATAAGCATGATTTCTAAACGAAATAATATTTGCTTACAAAAAATATTTTCTATACATATGGTGAAAAAGATGTGGAAAAAGTTTTGATGGACAATTGTGTATTAAAAATAGTATGTATTACATTAAAATCTCTTGTATTATTAATAATATGAATTTCTATATATTAATTATACATACCGTAATATTTAGTTAAACATAAATTAAAAAGAAGGTACTAATAATAAACCCAACTAATTACTAATGCATATTAAGTTTTCTAATGCACTTTTGACTCATAATTCTTATGGAGTTTTTGGTGATAAAATGTACTCACCCCGGTATTTGCATTAACTAATTATGAATGCAAGATATTTGATCTTTTTCATCGACATGTTTATCAATTAATTATTAAGTGTTAAATATTTTAAAACCTTTATTTTTTAAATTTCAAAGTAAAATTACTTTATCAGGTCCCCTAAAGTTTATTTACATGAGAACTTCGCTCTAAGCTATGAAATTTGTAATATTTAAAATAAAACAAATTACATGAGGTACAACAAATAAAATCAGCCTTGATAGTATAAAATTTTCTTACACTAATCATACATATAACTTAAACTCTTTTTTTATAACAAACATTTTATTAATTATCAAGAGATAAAAATTACAAAGCCATAACAAAACTATAATAGTTTGCTGTTCTAAAGGTCCTCAGGTTTCTCTCGAACCACACTGCATGAATACATTCTGAGTGAAAATTTGAGCATCTTGGGACCTTCCTTTAGAACTTTTAATTTTCCATGACATTATAAGTTTATAACAAAAACAAGTTTTAGCGGTAATACATATACACATTAATAAAGAGTGTCAAAGCTTTTATCAGCATATGTTAATTGTCATTAAATTCAATATCGCTATAAATTTTAGTAGCATTTATAAAGAGTGCTAAAATATAATTGTCATTAGTAATTGTCTAAAAAAAACATATTTAACGGCAATTAAAATATTACGATTAATTACTTGCCTCTAATAAAAATCATTTTTAATGTAGTCTACAAGTGCCTTTAATTAATAAACAGATCCAAGTGATTAAACAAAGAGAGAATGATAAAAACAAAATCATTTACGTATGTAATTTATTGCCTTGTCGAAAAGAAGAGAATATCACCAAATCGATTATTATATATTATATATATATAGAGAAGTAAAGAGAAAGAAATGAAAAAGAAAATAGCTTACTATTAATGTAGAATATTCTACCATTATTTAGATCTAATTAACCTAAAGGCAAAAGTAAATATTCTGAAATATTCTTAAACTAAAAAAGGAATATACATTCTATGTGTAGTTTTCTTTATGGCATCCTCAGTGGCCTTCCATGAGTTGGGATTAGTAGCTAGGAACTATTCCATTTGGAATTAGTGACGGACAAAATTTCATAGCTTAACAACAAAAGTCTCATGCTAATTCCATTTAGCGACAAATTTTAAGAAAATTTAATTAGCTAAAAGTTTTTTAGCGACAGATTACAAATAAATTCCGTAGTTAATTTCATAGTTTCAAGTAGTGGATTATTGTACCTGCGCCTTGTATTTGGCCTTTTTTGTTCCATTGGTTCGCTTCCCAATTATATTAGGTTAGTTTGCTCTTTGGTAATTACTAGCTAGTTCATGTGAAGCATATCCTCTTTGACTCCACTTTGCCCATATATAGGATGCCCTAATTATAACTCCCTTCAAGCTTAACTCGATTTGTATTATGCGCGGTGTTAGCTGTCTCTCTAGATTTGATTCCTCGCGTACACTATGAAATTAGCTGCGGATAGAATTTCATAGCTAAAGGGAAGAAAGAAAATCTCATGCTTATTCCATTTAGCTACGAATTAGCAACAATGTAATTTATTGCCTTGTCTTAGAAAAGAAGACAATTACTATATCACTATTTATAGTGAAGTTTCCAAGTCTATATCCATTAAAGAGCGAGCATTCAAAAGGAGGGGACATGGACCTTACCTCACTGTAACAAAAGAAGTAATTAACCACCGACTGCATGCAGGGACATACTAGTCTTCCTCAAAGAGGACAACCCCGTATACAGGGAGCTCCTACGGATGCTGGGGAACCCCCCAGTCCACCAAAACTTTAGGGAAGCTAATCAAGTCGCAGGGAAGGGGACATTGCTAGCTGGAGAAACCAAACTCCTTTTTTTTGCTGGGAATTTCCACCGGTGTTCGTTTTGGACAAGATGCGGGCACGCAGACATGGAAGGAACTTCAAGGAAAATGTTGCCTTAGATATATATATGCATGTGATGATAGTAATATTACTACTAACCCTTCCCAGAACAATATATGCAGGCACTATGTAATGTTAATTCCACTAGTGTATCCCCTCCCTAGCTAGAACAATGTAAGCAGACACAGCGTGCTGCCACTACTATGTACTAATGAATATTATCCTTTTTAACCAAAAAAAAAAAAAAAAGTTTGTTAGCAAGATAACAATCTTCAAAGAAGAGTTTAGTCTATACAAAGTCTCTTCCCTAGAATCAAGAATAATTTAGCTTACAAAAGAGTTGGCCTTATCAAACCTCCTTCTAATACTAGGAAGATCTTAATTACCATTAATGTAGATCCTAACCTAAAAGGAAAAGAAAATATTCTTTAAATTGAAAAAGTATATATATATATATATATATTCTATCATTAGTATAAGTACTAAACCTAGAAGTATAGAATATTTCTAGTAATATTTTAAGACCAAGAGGGATCTTTAATTTTCAACTTAAACTCTTTTTTCACCTGTCAAAAGTGGTAAATTGGCTCTTCCTCTTTCTTCAAAGGCAAATGTAGATATAATCTTATAATAATCACACCGGCTATATACTTCCTCCGTTTCTAATTACTTGTCATGTTTTGTTTTGCACAATTCTTAAGAAATTTTTTAACTAGAGGATAATATGACAAGTTACTTATTACTTCTAATTATGTCTTGATCTTCTAAACTAATAACTATTATCGACCATTTATTTTTAGTAAGGATGACAAGTATTTAGGAACGGTGGAGTACTTACCTTTAAAAACTAGAGAAATAGTGCCACTTGAGAAGTCTACGCAAGGGAATTTGTAGCTTACATCAATCACAATAGGTAAACCTAAAAGCATGAAGCATGATGTTCCACTTGAACACATTCTTCTATATATAGATAGCATCTCTTGTATTGAGATAATTAATTCCAAAGAAGAATAATCATTCAGTTAATTTTGCAAAGATGGGAAGTAGAGCTGTTTTGTATACTTTCATGGTGTTGGTGTTTGTTGGATGGCTTTTCATTTGGGTGATGTTACCTACACCGACTTACAGAAATTCATGGACTCCACAGCTCAAAATCAAGCTTAATTCTACATATTTCAGGGAACAAGGTAGTAATTATATCGGTTTTACTCATATTGTTATACTTACTTCTTCGTGTTTGATTTCCAGATTAATCGCTTATAATTTGTGTCTTGAATTCTTGTGGAATCGAATTGTGCCCTAACCCTAAAATCTCTTGGAGAACAAATGACTCATTGACCTTGTAGCTATATTTGGGGAAAACTTTATAAGGATGTTTAATTTAGCTAATAAACTTTTCACTGATTGTCTTAATTTACAGGGATAAATCTTCTTTTATTTACATTTCCCATAATGTTGATAGCTGCTGTGAGCTGTGTTTATCTTCATCTTTACAACAAGTCAACTTCTGATCACAGGTTATAATTAATTACACAATTATTAATTTCATCTTCGATAGTTAGGCATCATATTTAATTAATGTATAATAATTATATTGTTGTACTGCAGTAGTACTACTAATAAAGGGCGGGAATATTTCGGTTCATTGAAACGGAAAGTGGTTGTAATGGAACCTCTGGGAATTGTGAACGCCGTTGAACTTTCTTTTGCTGTTATGTTTATCGTCCTTCTAATTTGGTCTTTAGCCAACTACATCTATATCAGCTTTAATGGTAATCTCCATATGCACAATCCTACCGAAAAAGTGTAAGTACTCATTCATCGATCAATAATTAAAATAATTACGACTACGAGTAATTAAATCCTATATATCTTATCGATCAATATTGGATTAATAATTTATAGGTGGAAGGCGAAATTTCGAAGTGTATCGTTGAGGCTTGGGTACCTTGGGAATATTTGTTATGCGTTTTTATTTTTCCCAGTGACTCGAGTGTCGTCAATTTTGCCGCTGATGGGGTTAACTTCGGAATCAAGCATCAAATATCACATATGGCTCGGCCATCTCTCTATGGCCCTTGCCCTTCTCCATAGTGCTGGATTTGTCATATACTATGCCATGTCTAATCAAATGATAGAGGTAATTTTTATCTGAATCCATTATTTTCAATTTGAATTATGTATAGATATCCAAAGGGAAAGATTCAAATTGTACACATAAAATAACATCACACTAATCAATGATCAGAACAACCACTGATCATCTCATATAAATTATAATAACTTAAGCATTTAAAGATCGAGAACACATATTTCTTATTTACTTAATACTACATACTAAAGCTAAGTTGCTCAAACTTTTCAGTCTCGGTGTTGCACCCACGTGGGTGGGGCTGTGGGATCTGTACTGGATATGGTCAACCAATTTTGAATACTTTAATGAGAATCGATTGGAGAAATTCTAGATCGATACAATGATTTCTATAAACAAAACAAAAGCTAAGATGAAATTAAAGAAAATAGAATACCTTGTGCATAGAAATTTCTATGTTAGTCCTTTTTCTATATATTATGTCTTGTTCTAGGATTCTCTTGGTGCTCAATATTTTCTCCTCGAAATACCTTGTACGTTTTCCACATAATGTCTCATAATTTAGAATATAATGCTATTTGTAGATATTTGAATTATTTTTAGTCGAATTCCTGCACATGTATCCATACCTTAATTTCCACACCCCAAAATTATAAAATTTAGATCAGAAAGGATCTGACCTCTAGATCCTCACACTCGAGTCCAAACATCTTACCTTTAATAGTATATCTTTAACCGAAACAAGCTAATTAATTAATGTCATACATATATGGTTAATTAATAAATATACATAATATTTTGCAGATGATAGAATGGAGCAGTACGTACGTATCGAACGTAGCTGGAGAAATAGCTATTTTGGTTGCAATAGCAATGTGGGTTACAAGTTTGTACAAGATAAGGAGAAAGATGTTCGATCTATTCTTCTACACACATCAGCTATATACTCTCTACATGTTCTTCTATCTTTTGCATGTTGGAGTTGCCTACACATGTATGGTCTTCCCTGGGATCTTTCTCTTCCTCATCGATCGATACTTGAGATTTTTACAGTCTAAAAGAAGTGCTAGATTAATTTCTTCACGACTTTTACCTTGTAGCACTTTTGAACTCACCTTTTCCAAAAATCCAGGTAAAAATCTATTCCTAGTTTATAAAAGAATGATCCTTTTTTAAAAAAATTTGAACGATTCCCAATGAAATATGTTAGATTTAATGCGAATGGAGGATGCATGTATGTACGTAATTTTTTAATGGAGCTAAGATGTACGTACTTAGGTTGAAATAGAAGTAGTACTGTAGTACATATATGCGAGCTAGATTTATTGTTAATGGAGGTTGTACGTACGTACTAATTATAATATTTTTTTTTTACTTTAATTATAACAGGATTAATGTACAATCCTACAAGCATCTTGTTTGTGAATGTACCAAGCGTATCCAAGTTGCAATGGCATCCATTTACAATTGTTTCAAGCAGTAATTTGGAGACAGATAAACTAAGTGTTGTAATTAAAAGTGTTGGGAGTTGGAGCCAAAAGTTAGAAAAACAACTTTCTTCTTCTCCTGATCGTCTTCAAATATCAACAGAGGGACCTTATGGACCTTCATCATCTCATTTCTTAAGGTAATTAATTAATTACTATTTCTTCTGTCTTAATTTATGTGATATTTTTGTATTTTTTTAGATCCAAATTCAATTATACATTAATAATGTATTCCAAGTTTCATCTATAACAATGTGGCATATATATTTCAGTCGAGAGTGCTTGGTGATGGTCAGTGGGGGAAGCGGAATTGCTCCAATGATTTCCATTTTTCGAGAGCTTATTTACAGAAGTACACTTCAAACTAACACCAAAGTACCAAAAGTCATCTTAATTACATCCTTCAAGAACACATCCGATCTCACAATGCTTGATCTCTTGCTCCCTTTCTCCACAACTCCTTTCGATATCTCCAATTTAGATTACCAAATCCAAGCCTATGTCACTAGAGAAAACGAACCACAACAACACGATCATAACAATCAGCTGGAATTACCTTCCAAGTCTAAACAACAACTACTAGTGTTCAAACAAAATCCGAAAGACTCTCCTATTTCAGCAGCACTGGGGAAAAGCAGCTGGCTCTGGCTTGGCGCGATAATTACCTCGTCGTTCTTCATGTTTCTCCTTTTGTTAGGCCTCGTTACGCGTTACTCCATATACCCGATTGAGCGCGATGGGAAAATGTATCATTACAGCGCGAAAATTCTTTGGGATATGTTTTTGGCTTGTGCTTCGGTATTTATTGCCACTAGTGTTATTTTTATGTGGCAAAAAAGGGAGAATGAAATTGAAGGGAGACAAATTCAGAATGTGGAAATACCTACAAATCCTACAAATTCACCTGCTGCTAATTTATGTGGTACCGAAAGGGAGCTGGAAAGCCTTCCTCATCAGTCAATTGTACAAGCTACTAAGGTGCATTATGGTACTAGACCTGACCTAAAAAGTAAGTTTATTCTTCTTGGCATTCTGAAAATATTACTATTAGGTATTAATTAATCATATCATCCTTTGTAAGTCATATGTAGCTCTAGGCACACATCAATATTGTTCTTGAAATATTTATTACACAAGAGGAACTTATTCTATTTGAATTGCATGACAGGAATACTTTTTGATGTTAAAGCATCAGATGTTGGAGTTGTAGTTTGTGGGCCAAAGAGCATGAGACATGAGGTTGCCAAAATATGTGCTTCTGGCTTGGCAAAAAACCTCCATTTTGAGTCTATCAGCTTTAATTGGTGATGCTCTCTGCTTGCTTGTATCACAATAAA
>JAJOOF010008918.1:0-35185 GCA_029582545.1 Solanum lignicaule | reverse complement strand
CTCATATACATGAAACCAATAAGAAAAATGTTCTCACCTTGGACATTTTTTCTTTCATAAGTAAATTATAAATAAATTTTGATGAAACATATATAAAATCTTTAAAATTGTTTATGAATATAATATATTATGTATGTATAATAATAATATTTATGTATATAACTTATTGGTTCGGTTCAGTTATTTCTTCGATTTTTTTCGAACAAAATCATAACCAAACCAAATACTATCGGTTCTTAACAATCTAAAACCAAACCAAAACCCAAATTAAATCGGTTTGGTTTGGTTTTTCGGTTTGGATCGATTTTTATCCAAACCATGAACACCCCTAGTATTAGTGATGCAAACTATTTTAATGCATGCATTAGCATGATCAAAACACACAATTGTCCCTCAAGATCTTTTCCACCATATTTAAGATATTTTTGTAAGTAACTATTTTTTCATAAATTATACTCCTAATATATGCTATTTTTTCTATACAATAAAATAATTTATAAAAAATAATTTCAGTATAACTAAAATATTATTTTCACACTATTCTTATACACTTTGTCAAACGACGAAGAAGTGTCAAAGTTGGTAATTTTGTATGTTTGATGGGTGCGTTTGGTAATAAGAAGATTGTATAGTTGAAATGTGAACAATATTTTTCCACATTTGGAAAAACGTGCAACTTGCGTGTATCTTTTTTTTTTTTTTTTTTTGGTGTATCCAACTTGTCCTTATTATATTTACACACAAAATAAAATAAAAGTGTAGGTGCCACTAGCAATTAGTATAAAGACATGAATATATGCTGACAAAGTTATGAGCTGGACCTGATTTGGAGCTATTTTCAAGAATCAAGAACGGTAACAGAGCCCCTCTTCTTCTCTTTCTTTTCTCTAAATTTCATGTAAATAATCAATGAATTTATTCTCTGCTTTATCTTATCCTTTCTTCTTATGCAAAACCATTCAACTAATGAGCTTTTAACTTGGATTTTTGATTGTTGGGGGTTGAATATGGGGTTCTTTCTCACATGGGTATTTGGTAGTTTTCTTGATTTTTGTTGTTGTTTGATGGGTTTGGTCAACTATGCTGGTTTAAGGGGTTAAGGCTCTTGTTTGTTTTTTCTTTTTCTGTATTGTTCTGCAAGTTCTAGGTTCTGTGTTGTTTCAGCAAATTGTGGGGTATGTAATGGATAAAATTGTGGGGTTTTTAGCACATTATGGTCTTGTTGTAGCCAGTTGACAGATTTCCAGTTTGAAGGGGTCAATCATGATCTTCATATTTGATTCAGATGAGTCTTGACTAAGTCAATTAGATAGAAAAAAGCTGTTTGGAATAACAAAAGGGAATGTAACTGAATGTTCTGCAAGTTTTGGGTTCTGTGTTATTTCAACAAATATCTTGATATTGTGTAAGATGTGGTGTATGATCTTGCTGTAGCTAGTTGACAGATTTCCAGTCTGAAAGGGTCAATGAGAATCATAATCCCCATATTTGATTCGTTCAGATGAGTCTTGACTAAGTCAATTACGTAGATAGAAAAAAGATGTTTGAAAGAACAGGTGTTGCCCTTTTGCAAAGAGTTTTTTCCCTTAAAAGTAACGGTTGTTACTAAATTATAGACTGGACTAACTGAAATTGGTTTGGTCTTATGCTTGCCTAGTTGTTTGTTATAGCATTCCAGCCATCAGTCATGTCATTTGAGCTCTTATGGCACTATGTATTGTGGTTTTCTGGCGATAGTGGTTTTAGCACAGGGTTCAAACCATTTCATGAAATGATCTATCCTTTGTATTTTCCTTGAAGTTGTTTCAGGATCTTGAGTTTGACTTGGCAACAACCGTATTTTAATTCCTAAATGCTTTGTTGTTTCCACGTTAGAGGAATCTTTTAGGTTTTCTTAAGGGATGGAAAAATTTGTGGCTTATCAAAATTTGTAGTTGCTATACCTGAAATTCTAATGTGGTTCTTGAACATAAGTATTAATGGCATGAATTTTGCTTGCTTAGAGTTGCTGTCCTTTTCTCCATCTGTTTCCCAAGACACTATAGGTATAGGAACTCTGAAGGTCTCTTTTCCTTTTGCCGGTGAAAGTTTATGATAGTTAGGGAGAGTGAGCTGAATGTGATGGTGTTGTTTATGCATGTTTCTTGAATTTGGAACTTTGTTCTTTATTTCTTCCAATAGGACTCGCATAGTTGGCCTAGCATTACCTACTCAGTGTGTTATTTCTGTGTCTTCTCTTATGTTTAGCTTCTTGAGAATGTAAACAGGAATCTTACATTTGATTGATCAATATTATTATCTTTCCTAAGACTTATCCGCTAGTTAGCTAAGAAGGTAGAATGTTGATAGAGCTTGTTTGTGCAATTTCGTAAACATGAGAAAGGGATACAAATGCTGAAGGAATTTGGTTTCTTTGTTGGTAGAGGAGGTCATTGTAAGTGATCTTATGATGTGGCTCCACTAAACTTAATGGCTTAAAACAAACTTTGTAGTCTGCTGCTTTACTTCTTCTTTTACAAGTCTTATGTTACTTTTGCTCATCTTCTTAATCATGGTGCATTTTATAGAATTCTTTAGGTGTATAACATGTATATTAATTGTGAGATTATACCCCTTTTCCTTTTTCATTTTTATCGTCTGCACAGTTTCAACCTTCAAGTTTGGTGGTTTATGTGTGAACCAAGTGCTCCTTTTTGTCCCAAAATGATCTATCTCTATCTTGACAACCCATGTCTATGTTATTTTGGGCCTAGTGGCACACTCATGTTTCATCTAAAACGTTTCTTGAAGAGAGGTTAACAAACACTGACATTATCCCCGAAATAGCAAGCAACCAAAAGATTGAATATGAAGTGTGGGGCTCTTAAAGCCTTTAATATGTTAAATCATGTCTTCCATGTGGTAAGCTGATGAGACCGACTTTTAAAGCTGAATATAGTGCATATTTTCCTGAAGTGTTCAGTCCCCATGAAGTTTTGCTTTAGGACACAGAAAGTTTTAAAATAATGGTGTGCGAATTGGTAGAATTTGGAGAGGGAACCAATAAGCATTATCTGAATTTGAAATCAAATAATGTTGATGTTGTATTAGTTGTTGATGTTTCATTGCCTGTTTGTCCATCAAGATGTTTATTGCATTTTACCGATGTTATTATTCCTGTTTACTATAGTTTTTCTTTGTATGTCATGTCTTATTGATCTATATTTTCATTCAGTGTTGTAATTTTACAAGACAAAGGAGAATCATTTTATGGATAAGAAAGAATCTGGCAAGGAAATTTCTGAAGAAGTGACTCGGGAGTCACTAATCGCCATATCATACAGTGAACCAGAGATAGATCCTTCTATTGAATCTGTACCTGAAAATTCCAACTATGAGAATGTGGTGAAATCTCTTAACGACATCAGAGATGATAAATGCAGGTCGGAGTTGATCTCAATATCCTATGCAGAGTCACCAGACACTGAAGTTCAACCTGGAGAGTTCAAGGGCTAACTAATAATTAACTGGTTTTGTAGGCCAACTCCATGTTAAAACTCTTTTTTGCTTTTGCTACATGTTGTTACTCATAAAGAACTAGACATTGTTTGAACTTGTAATGTTTTCATGTGTTACACCTTAAAAAGTCTGTTGGTGTAATCATTGGGGTAGGCACTCTTTACTTGGCAAAAAAGTTGTTGCTTATATGTGTAAATAATTGTTGTAAAAAAGAAGAAGCTCCTATGTCTATATTCAATAGGTTATAGGTTGGCATTGCTTAAAAATAACACAAAGTAAATATCAATTTGTGATATAAATATTTTAAATCACTACAATCTCAAATTCAAACTTGCTTAAAGTTGAATTCTGATAATATATAGATATAGCTTGCGTAAAATAAAATTCAAGGGTCCTTTTTATATGGTCTTTCTTTGAAGTTGTAAAGAGCTACTTCCCCGGTCTCTAATTACTTGTTCACTTTTCCTTTTTTAGTTGTCTCTAATTACTTGTCCATTTTGACAAATAAAAAAAGAACAATTTTTTTTACCTATTATGCCCTCAATTAATTATTTTGAAAAAGGTAGAACTTCTTGAAAACCTTAAATTTTTAAGTTACCCACTTCATAATTAATAGGGTTAAATTGGTAAATTCACTATATCAATAATTATTTTCTTAATAGATGTGTTAATTCAAAAGTGGACAAGTAATTATGGACAGACGGATAGTAAAAAGGTAGTCTCGCGCATATAAAAATTGGGCTGGTAAGGCAAAATGGGTCGATTTACTATTTTCGAGTGTACCAGAAATGTATCAAGATTCGTTCAGCATTAAACTCTTGTAACAACCACTTTGTTTCTCTTTAATGACTAATTTGTTTTTCTGAATTAAATGGTCAGTTTGTTTGATGGCTAACTAACTCCTTTTTTAATACTAGAGTTAATGGCTCATTAAGTCCTCATTGAAGAGCTGCAAATTTATAGTTTAAAAAAACTAGCCTTCTTGTTAAATTATATAGATTAAAAAAAAATATTTTTTTTTCTTCTCCAAAGTTTTTCCTCTCAAACTTATCTAACCGTCATCTGTGCTCCACAACTACTAGTGTCATCACCTTGCAAAGAGGTGGAATTAATCAAGACTGAACACTAGCCCCATTTTGTAGACGGGTTGGGACCCTACTTTACCGTTCAATACCTGTGGACTGTGGTAGGATAATTGAGATTCTTCCGTCTGTAATTAGATATTTTAGAAATAAACTCCTATGGATGTGCCGTCCCCCCAAAATAGACCCTGTAATGATAAATAGATTACAAGAATTATTTAAAAAATAAGGAGATATGCATGGTATCCAAATCACGAAGAAGGTTAGTGTTATGAGATTAAACCTAAAAAGATCTCACTGAAATTATCCAAAAAAAACTTACTTGTTATTTTGGAATTTGTATTGTTTATCACACTAGAGACATTTATTGGATTTTACTGACCCTATGAGCTTCCTTTGGCCCATTACTGCTGATTGGGCCTCAGGATTCTCAAAGGGGACGAAGTGCACAAATAGCAATTTTAGGACCCTACTTAAGACCTAGTCAATTTTATTAACTTTTGCAAATTAAGTAACTTTAAAATTAACTTGGAACTTTATGAATGATAGAGTCTATTTGGATTAATTTGTAATATTATGAATCTTATGATATTTTAGACTTCGAACACATGTATATGGACGTTAGATACATTCATATACATGAATCTTGAATACATGAGGTTAAAATTAGGTGCAATTTGTTTTAAATACACTATATTCAAGTGAATTTACATGTATCTGACTCTCTTACTTGCCTCTCTCCCTATTTTAGTGTATCTGATAGCAAAAATATATATACCTAGGCATATTTGACTTGAAATTATTAATCAATAAAACAATATATATTATTTCAAACTACAAAAAAAATTAATAAATATAGTAGAAATATTTGCATAGTAAAGTAGTTTTTCCATATTTAGGCGTAATCAACACTAGGGATGGGCTACATGGTTTCGCCATTTTCAAGAATCATCCGATAAACGACTCATTCTGCAATATATATATATATATATATCATGAAAATGCTAAAGAAAGCTCAAGTTTGGAGGCATTTCATTGGTGGATCTATAGTATTCCAGCAAATATAAAAAAGACATGTTAAAAAGTGAGATTTGAACTCGGGTTCAGCAACACAAAAAGAGCCTTAAACACTCACCCAAGAGCCAATGTACAAGTCAGATCATTTGGTCGTTGAGTGCGATATGTTAATTTTATACAAATACCTCTTAATTTCCACACACACACACACACACACATATATATATATATATTCTGAGACAAGGTTAATGGGTGCTCGAGTACCAAGAGGACACTACGTGGGTCCGCCCCTGCCAATACACATCAACTCTCTGCATAAATCACATGCCACGATCAAAATAGGATTACCATTCATTATTTTGAGCTTCCGCGTCTAATTTTAACTGATATGAGATATACGTGCGACACACGAGGTATACCTACAGTATTTCATTGGTTGATATGTATAATAATTCTAAACATTATTCTCAACTCTCTGCATATATCACATGCAACTTGCAAGTGCCACTGTAGATATCTAATAATAACAAGTAATTAATTCTTTAAACCAAACTCTGAAGTTTCTACTTAATTCATTGGTGGATATATATATACATATATTGTTCCAACATTATTCTTATTTATAGTAAGAAAAATAAAAGAATGTAGCTGTGAATCACATTGCAGAGCTGCAGCCACTATACAAATGACCAATTAAATATCTTTATCCTAAACCCACCGCCTTTACTACTGTCATGGCAGAATATTCAAGACATATGCCAATTCAAACAGAATTTATATATTATTGGATTCACTGATCACCAATCACAAATTTAATAAATCACCAATCACGAGCATCGAAAAAAAAGAAGAGTAAATCTATTTTTAATGCTTGAATTATGATATGAAATAAATCCATAAGTTCAATCCATCCTATTTAGTAGAAATATAGATTTATAACCATATCAAACTAATAAATAATGATTTTCTATATTTCGAATTTTTTTATTGAGAAAGTCCCGACAACACAAAATAATCGATATTGATGGTTGATCTTCCATAAAGTTATTATGAAGGCGTTTCACAACTATCAAGAGGGCTTGTCCACGGGAGGAGTTCCAGCCTTGGTTATGATCCCTCCAAATTTTCTAGCTACGTGTCATGATGTGATTCGTCTTTTTTTATCATGCGAGGCAGTAGGTAATATTAATAAAATATCTTTCCCTTGAGGGGAAGTTTTGTGAAGGGCAGATAAATAAGATTTATGAACAAAACATTGGCAGAAGTCAGGACACACAAAATGCAAAACAACAAAAACAGTCTTTTAAATTTGAAATTATGGCCAGAATCCATCTACCGCCTAATTAATGCAACAGAATGTACCAAAAACAAAAAAAAAAATTGTAATAAAATGTGCCAGAACAAAAAAAAATTATTGCAAAACGAGGCTTGATTTTCACTTTCTCTCTATTTTAATTTTTTCCTAAATAACAGATTTAAATCTGCTCTGATTTTTTCTATATTCAATAATATTACAGCAAAAAAGGTCGTGCAAATATCTGAAAAACATTAGAGTTATAGTAAGGATTTACATGGACATGACGTCTAATTATAATTTGAAATATTTAAATCTTTTAATAGTCAAGAAAATTCTAAATTTTGTATGTGAAAATTATCAAAAGTTCTCCTACTCTTATATAATTTTACCAAAGAAACAAATCATAGATTTATAAATCAATAATAGTAGAAACTAGCTATGTTTCAATAAAATCCTCCTACAAAATACGAATAATTTTTTCATATCGAGCATGAGTCTTTTTTCCTCATTCTTAAGAAACTTATGTTCCATATGAATACACAAATAATGTATATATTTGTATAAAAGTTGAATCCCCTTAGTAAAATCTGAGACTCCGCAAATACTTCTTCTCCTAAATTAGTTGAAGCTAAAACTTGTTTGGCTTCATCTTGTTCCTTCAAGAGTAAGGTTGACCCTTGGTAATTTCGAAGTGATATTCTTTACTTATACTATACTATAGTCTATATTGTTTGATGATCGTATAGCTCGTTCGTATGCCTTACGTTTTTAATTTCTAAATATGTATGTGTCAGTTTTATGGTCTGCTTTTGACTTTTTAATCTCTTTTTACAGTTGGTTACTCTGCTGAAACTGCTTTATCATCATCAACTTAATTCCCCTTACACCACTTTGTCTTTTTTCTTATTTCTACAATTTTTATGACACAAATAATAATCAAATGATTACTGCCAATGTATTATTCAGACTTGGTCCTTTAATAGTGCTCATTTTAGCTTTAAAAATGCTCCTAATTAGCTCAATATTAAGTCCTGTATAATAAAACTCACATAATAAGTAAAACACACATATCCTAGATCAAACACAATTAATTAAAGTGTAGCAATTAGTAAAAGGTAAAACGTAGTCAAAAACCCATATTTCTAGTCTATAAATCATCAAAGCTTTGATCCAAATTTAGTGTTTGTTTTTGTTTTCTACCTGGTGTTCGAAACTCACATTGGAGCCCGATTCAATTTAACACTTTGTTTGGATCGATGGTTGTTACATATTGTTTAATAATGTATCGTATTATATTGTATTGTATTGTGCTGTATTGTTTTAGTGAATATAGTGTTTGGATAGATTGTATCGTTCTCCATCGTACATAATGTCATATATCCATAATTTGGATGATAAACCTACAAGAAAAGTAGGTACGAGGTAGAGCTACTATGAAAAAGTAGGATACAAAAGGAAATATGATTTTGATTAAATAATAAATAAATAAAGACAAAATGAGAAAAAAATATTAAGGTAACGACCGATCACACCAAATCGGTCGTTATAAAACAAATCTTTTCATCGTTACCCTAAACGATAGATTTAAACGATACGATACAATCAAATTTAAATAATAATCAAAACAAACATTGTATTTAAATTAATAATACAACACAAAAGTTAACGACCATCCAAACAAGGTGTATTAAAATTTTCGAACAAAAAATGATAAACATAAGGTATAATATGATAAACATGTGATTCTTTTCTTCTTTGTTTTTTTTTAAAAAAAAAATAGAAGGAAAAGAAGAAGATAAACATGTGATTAGATTTATGTTTCATATGTGCATATACACACTACATATGTCATTGCACTTGTCACAATTTTCATCAAGCAATATAATTCTACAAGCAATTATTGTGACACAATATAATATGCTTAATATATAGAATATACATCTAAGTGATATAGAATCTTTAGAGCTAGAAACAACCAATCTATAGAATGAAACAAAAATGATTTATTCATTCTCTGTTTGTATTTGTTTGTCTGATTTTAACTTAATGCTGAATCATGTGGAATATACAAAAACACAATACATAGTTACTTTTAAAAATTTCCTAACACGTTGAAACCAGACAAATAAAATGAAACAGTTAAATATTATTGAAGTGAGGGTGTGTGGCCATGAGATATACTCATGAAAAGCAAATTAGGAAAGCTTTGTTTCTATCTAGGGACAATAGTCTGTAGGGGATAAGATAATTTTCAATCACAATCAGTACAAAAGCAATATAGACTACTCCATAAAATCCAGCCAAGAGTCTGACCTAGTGTACAATGTCCATTTACCTGTCATTGCTTTAACACACAACTATTGTGGTACTCTCTCCATTTTAAAAGATTGCAATCTTTTTAAATATGATTTATCTTATGCTTTTAGGATTAATCTAGAGTGTTCCAAAACTACGAGTGTACGTACTGAAAAGATACAAGAAGAAGGTGACAAGGGAGCACTATTTTTTAAGATTATTTTGAAGTGACATTTGTCATTAGCGGCTAATGGGCTATGATTTACAATATGAATAGTTATCCCTATAAAGTTATTGAATAAAATTTAAAATAAAGTTATTGAATTTTATTGAAATGTGACAATCATGTACTATAGTTTTGCCCCTGTTTATCAATGTGTCAACTTTCCTTTTTGGATATGTATTTGAATTGAAATTAGAAAATAATCATTATACGTTAAAGAGAGAAAAAAAGTTTGTAGAAGTTAGAAATTGTGTTTGGATAGTTATTATTATGAGTAAATTTTAGGTTTAGCAAACATACAAATTATATTTGTATGTTATAGCTATAGTTTGCATAATAAAGTTTGCTATGGAGCATCAGATTTGTATAAATCGCTGATATGCCTCTCGTTTGTATAAAAGTGCAGCGATTGTATATGTATATCGGTTAGATAATTGTATGTATGTAACTACTATGTATATGTATCAACGATTGTGTTTGTATATCTGCATAACATTTGAAGTTGTATACAATTGAATCGAAATAAAACATTTGTATATCAAATCTCTCTCTTTCACTTTATACATCACAAATTATACATTGTAATTTGTATAATTTGTGTTTGTATAAAGCGAGAAAGAGAGAAAGACAAAATATAAATGGTAGGGGGAGATTTGTATTTGTATAATTATAAGTGTATAGGATGAAAATATATGTATTTGTATTTGTATATACATTTTTCTCTCTCTTTATACAAACACAATTTATACATTTGTGTTTGTAGAAAGTGAGAGAGGCGGGGGAAAGTGGCGAGCGAGATTCTCTGGGGAGAGAGGCGAATGACAAGTGTTTGCTACGAATTACAATTAAATGAAACTGTGGTTTTAAGTACAATTTTCCCTATTATTATTTGAAATAGAAAATCCGTAAAAGTTGAAAATATCAAAACGTTTCACTTCAAAATATATATATATATACCTTCTTTTTTTATTTACCTTCTTGTGTTTGTTACATACTTCTTGAGTCAATTGATTCAGATTCACTTAAAAATTTCATCTTAAGAATCCTTACTAAATTCTTACGAATGGCTCGAACCCCACACCTCTAGAGAAGAATGGATGGATATTTGATGAGTTGAACTTTTGTGTCTTTACATGGACTTGAGCTAGTTATTGAGTTAAATTAGTTTCAAAGTTCATTTCTGTAACATCTCGCACCTAGAAACGACTATAAAAAGTTTAAAATATGAAAATATTGATTTTTGGAAAGAATAAGGAAATCTGGAAATTTTGTCTAAGTTAAGAAAGTGAGTTTTGGCCATTTTCAAACGGCCATAACTCTTATCTCAAGATGATTTAGGAGCAGATCTTGATATGGTTGGAAAACCCTTGGAGAGATCTTTCCAACGCCGCCAAGTTTGCGTGATTTCGACATCATATGAGTGAGTTATGTCCTTTGGAAGTTGGGCTGTTGGAATACAAAATTGTATAATCCGGATTTAGGGAAGGGGAAAGTAGTCTTTTCTCTAATTTATTTCCTAATTCGTTTTTAGGGATTTATTGGGGTAAAAACTTATTTTAGTCAGATTAGAAAATTAAATTCACGCTTAGGGCTTGGAGAAAAGAGAAGAGAAGAAAGAAAGGGAGAAATACCAAGATTTCGCCAAGAACGTCAAGCGTTTGGAGTGGAATTCGTAGGGGGTGATCCCTATTAAGGTATGTAAGATCTTTTCGTGTTGGGTTAGTTCACCCACACACCAACTTGTTCAATTCAGCAAAGATTGGAGTTGTTTGAATGTTAAGAAAGTGAAGTTCTTGAAAAACATTGTTGAATTCTTGTTGGTTGATTGTTGAATGACTAGTATTGATTTGATTCGTGTTTCAGGGTTGATTTTCGAGTTAAATCTATTGGGTATTGAGGGTATAAATGATCCTAAGTGTTTGGGGAAAGAACTATGGAAGTTAGGAGGGTTTAGAGATGAAAAATGGAGAAGAAAATCGTCAAAAACTTGGGGAAGGGGGTGGGGGGCCGCGCCAGCCAGCGCCCCCCAAAAGGGAATCTGAAGTCCACCCCTTGGGGAGACGCGCCAGCCAGCGCGCCCCAGCAGTCTCTCTGACGTTTGAGGGCTGGCGCCCCGCGCCTCTTAGAGCGCCAGGGACTCCAGTTCTCCCCATTTTTCCCCACCTTCTCGTACTTGTTCCTAAGTGATGGACCTATGTTTCCAAGTTAATTTCAACACTCTAAAGTACATCTAAACATCATGAAATCATCCATAAACATGAGATCATGAACCTTGAATCCATAATTCAATTTAAGGAAAGTCAAGTTCAAAGTCAAAGAAGTTAAGAGTCAAGTTTAGAAGTTAATGAAGCAAGTCAAAGCAAAGCAAAGTTTCTTAAAGTTTTCAAGGGTCTTTAACAATGTTTTAACGTCGTTTTAAGACTTAAGTTTTGAAGTTAAGCAAGAGTAAAGCTATGGTTTGAAGTTCTTTTCTTCAAAGAGTTATATGGGGACTATGTATTCATTTTCACATTTAAATAAGATTGGAAAATGAGATTTCCAAAGAGCCTTCGGGCTAGTTTTCAGAAAAGAGTAATCGCTTTCTAAATGAAGCAAGAAGGGAAACTTTGATTTCCAAGATAGCCTTTGAGCTAAGTTTTTGAGCACTAATCTTAAATCAAAGAGGAAATATGTTTTAAGAACATAAGAGCCAGTACATTTTTGGGAGTAGTATTGAGCACCGAATTGGGGGAGCGTTCAAAGAACCCACAACCCCCATAGAACCATGTAGCCACCATGGGTAGAAAAGGGTCATACTTTTTAGATGAATCATTTTCGCAATAGACTAGTGGATCCATTAGGCAGTTCAGGATCTATACCTTTGGCCGGGTATAAGATGCTCTGGCAGCGTGAGGTTGATTGTTGTATCATCACTATAGCTCTTATGTGATGGTTGTCGGTTAGAGAAACTTCCACAACAGTTATTGTATTTTTATATACATCAGTTCATTTGTATTTCTACATACATCTCAGATTTATTGTATCTTTGCATACACAGAGAGTTTATAACATGTTTTTAAACAGGTTTTCTTTATATTGCACTTGTTTTAAATTGCTTTATATTGAAATGAGTCAGTCAGGTTGGGTTGAGTTGAGCCAGGTAAGTTATTCAGTTTCTTTCAGGTTCCTTCTAGCCTATGTTGCTTAGCATTCCAACTTGCATACTCGTACATTCAATGTACTGATCCTAGTTGGCCTGCATCTTATTATGATGCAGATTCAGGTAACCAGGATCAGCATCCAGCGCCTCGTTGATCCAGTTGAGTAGTTCAGAGTTAATCGGTGAGCCTCATTATTTTTTGGAGGATCCATTTCATTGCTTTCTAGTTTAGTTTTTTAGGATGTTGTGGGGTCTGTCCCAACATCCATCTCAGTTGTTATTAGAGGCTTCATAGATAGTCAAATGTTAGTCCTTTGAGTCTTTCATTATCATTTCTTATTGTTAAGACTTGGGTTGCCACTTTTGGCCAAGTTGAATGTTTAATCTTTAAAACATTCTCAGTTATTTTATTTCAGTTCAGTTAAGTTCATTTATCATTATAGATATGATTATTTTCTTCCGCTGAGTTAAGTAAGCCAGGCCAATGGTTCGCTTGGGGCCAGCAATGGTCTTCGAGTGCCAATCACGCCCAGGGTGTAGGCTCGGGGGGTGATAATTTCTTATCATAATATTAGATTTATATACCAAATTAATCCTAACTAGGTGTGCACACATGTGTTGAGTTCCACATCGGGTGAGATGTGGAACTTTTATCTCCTTGTGATTATAAGCAAACCTAATCTAATAGAATTTCTTTGCTTTATCTTTTTTTAGTTATAAATCATCAATAATAGTTGTGAGTCATTGGTGAGGGGATTGTCATGAACCACTAGTGATAAGTAAACTATATGACTACCTAATCAAAAAAGAGATATTTAGTGGCAGTTGAGTTAATGTCGTATTCTTAGTCGCTAAAGCTTATAACGATATTTTCAGTCCCCGAGCCTACACCCTGGGCTGGACGCCAACTTGAGAACCATTGCTGACCCCAAGCGAACCCTTGGCCTGACTTACTTACTCAGTGGAAGATTTAATTCAACAAACACAAGTCTATCAAATAAACTGGAATGTTATAATGGAACATTCAACTTGGCCATTAAGGCAAACTCAAGTCTTAACATAAGATAATGACAATGAAAAGACTAAAGAACTAACATCTGACTGTCTATGAAGCCTCTAAAACAACTGAGATGGATGTCGGGACAAACCCCACGAAATCCTAATGAACTAATAAAATAACTGAAAGCAATAAAAATGAATCCTCCGAAATGCAAGGAGGCTCGCCAACTTGTCACGCCCCGAGCCTATACCCTGGACGTGGCCGGCACTTGAAGACCATTGATGGCCCCAAGAGAACCCTTTGCCTGGCTTACTTAACTCAGCGGAAGACTTAAACTCAACAAAGATAAGTTCATATAATAAACTGGAAAGTTATAAAGAAACATTCAACTGGCCATTAAGGCAAACTCAAGTCTCAACATGGAATAATGACAATGAAAAGACTAAAGAACTAACATCTGACTGTCTATGAAGCCTCTAATAACAACTTAGATGGATGTTGGGACAAACCCAACATCATCCTAATGAACTAAACTAGAAAACAATAAAATGGATCCTCCGGAATGCAAAGAGGCTCACCAATAGACTCTGAACTGCTCACTGGATCAACGATGCGCCGGAATGCTGATCCTAGTTACCTGTGTCTGCATCATAAGACGATGCAGGCCAACTGGCATCAGTATATTTAATGTACGAGTATGCGAGTTGGAATGCTAAAACAACATAGGCTGGAAAGAGAATCTGAAAGAAACACTTACCTTGGCTCTTCTCAACTAATGAATACTTAACGGAACTCATTTCAATATATAACAGTTTTAAAACAATTACAATATAAAGAAAAGCTGTTAAAAACATGATGTCAACTCTGTGTATGTACAAGGATACAACATAACTCTGAAATGTATATAAAAATACAATGAACTGATGTATATAAAAGTACAATAACTTCTGTGGGAATTTCTCTAACCGACAACCATCACATAAGAGCTATAGTGATGATACATAGATCTACCTCACGCTGCCAGCGCATCCTATACCCGGCCAAAGGTATAAAACCTGAACTGCCTAATGAATCCATTAGTCTATTGCGAAAAGGATTCATCTAAAAAGTGTGACCCTTTTCTACCCATGGTTCTATGGTGACGTGAGTAATCTAAACTCATGCTCGTCCCCAATTCGGTGCTCAATACTACTCCCAAAATATACTGGCTCTTATGTTTTAAAATCATACTTCTTCTGTGGTTTGAGATTAGTGCTCAATAAAATTAGCTCAAAGGCTATCTTGGAAATCAAAGTTTCCCCTCTTGTTTCATTTAGAAAGCTATTGCTTTTTCTGAAAACTAGCATGAAGGCTCTTTGGAAATCTCAGTTTCTGTTCTTATTTAAATGTGAAAACATTTTAAATCTCTTTGGGAATACTTAGTTCCCATATACTTTTGAAGAAAAGAACTTCAAGTTTACATCCTTACTGAACTCAAAGCTTAAGTCTTAAAACAAAGTTAAAACATTTGTGAAAGACTTTTGAAAAACTTTAAGAACTCATCTTAACTTGACTCTTGACTTCTCTTGACTTTGACCTTAACTGCTCTTGACTTGACTCTTAACTGATCCTTGAATTGAATTATGGATTCAAGGATTAAGATTTATGACTGGAAAGATCTCATGATGTTTAGGAATGATTCTAGATAGTTAAACATGAGAAAAAACCAAAAAACAATATTTGAAGGTGGGTCCGCGACGCGGAGGCATAATTTAATTTTGGTTTCGAAAATGTCTTTTGAGGCAGAACAACTTGTGTAAGCTCCGCGACGTGAAGCTGAAATGATTAAATCTGGGCACTAGGCGCGCGACGCGCGGCCACCCCTTAATTTCGTCCGACGAAATTTCTCCTTCGTTTTCCAACCCCGATTCACCCAAACTTGGTTCTTGTTCTCAAATTAATTTTAGATACAAATACCCAACAAATGTAACTAAGAACCTAACTCGAAACGACCCTATAATGCGACGTAACGAACTCATGAACTTCCCAGCTTAGTCAAATTCAAAAACAATATATGAATTCAGGAATAGTATCAAGATCATCAATATTCAAATGCTTTTAGGACGAATCCGAACTGAAATAAATATGCTTGGCACGTGGGAAAAATATTCCAACGTTATGAGAGCCTCACATACCTGATAGAAGTAAATCCTTGGCGAAACACCAAGTTCCTTGATCGATCTTGATGATTTTGCCCTTTTCTCTTTCTTCTTTTCTCTTCTCCTTTCTCCTTAGCCCTAGCGTGAAATCCCAAGTTCTAAAACTGACTAAGTTCTGAATTGACCCATATTAAACTCCTAAAATCGGATTAAAACAATAGGGCAGTGAAAAGACTAAAATACCCCTTATATTTCCGGATTGGACATTTCCTTAATCTAACAACCCAACTTCCAAAGGGAATAACTTACTCATACGAACTCTGAATCGAGCAAACTTGCAGGCATTGGAAACATCAGTCCAAGAGCTTCCCAACCATATCTGGAACTACACCTAACTCATCCTGAGCTAATAGTTATGGCCGTCTGAAGTTGACCAAAAACTCAACTTTAACTTACTTGCAATTTTCCAGATTTCCTTATACTTTCCAAAAAATAACTATTTCCAGTTTTTAAATTTCCTTCTAGTTCTTTTTAGTTGCGAGATGTTACATAACTGACTCTGGAGTGCTCACTGGATCAACGATCCGCTGGATGCCGATCCTAGTTACCCGTGTCTCCATCATAATAAGATGCAGGCCAGTTGGCATCAGTACATTGAATGTACGAGTATGTGAGTTGGAATGCTAAACACAACATAGGCTTGAAAGGAATCTGAAGAACTTACCTGGCTGAACTCAACTCAACATAACTGAACTCATTTAAATATAAAGTAGTTTAAAACAAGTGCAATATAAAGAGAAGTTATTTAAAACATGATGTCAACTTTGTGTTTATGCAAAAATACATATAACTCTCAGATGTATGTAAAAATACAAATAAACTGCGTATTTAAGAATACAATTACTTCTGTGGGAGTTTCTCTAACCGACAACCATCATGTAAGACCTATTGTGATGATACAATATTTTGCCTCACGCTGCCAGGGCCGTTTTATACCTTGTTGAGGTATAGAACCTGAACTACTAAGTAGATCCACTAGTTTATGCTAAAAAGCACTAAAGGAATCATCTAAAAAGTATGACCCTTTTCTACCCATGATGGCTACATGGTTTATGGGGGTTGTGAGTTGTCTGAACTCTCCACCATATCGGTGGTCAATACTACTCCAAAAAATGTGACATTAGCTCTTATGTTTTAAAACATACTTCTTTCTGTGATTTGAGATAATTGCTCAAAAACTTAGCTCAAAGTCTATCTTAGAAATCATAGTTTCCTCTCTTGCTTCATGTAGAAAGCGATTACTCTTTTCTGAAAACTAGCTCAAAGGCTCTTTGGAAATCAAGGTTTCCTTTCTTGTTTAAATGTGAAAACATTTTACTCTTTGGGAATACATAGTCCCGATATACTTCTTTTGAAGGAATGAACTCAAATCTTTACTCTTTGCTTAACTTGAAACTTAAGTCTTTAAACAAAGTTAAAACGTTTGTGAAAGACTTTTGAAAACTTTATAAACTTCTCTTGACTCTTACTTCTCTTGACTTTGATCTTAACTTTCCTTGAATTGGATTATGGATTCAAGGTTCATGATCTCATGTTTATGGATGATTTCATGATGTTTAGATGTACCTTAGAGTGTTGGAATCAACTAGAAAAGATAGGTACATTGCTAAGGAACAAGTAATAAAATGTGGGGAACGAATGGGGAGAACTGGCGTCCCTAGCGCTCTGAGAGGCGCGGAGCGCCAGCCCTCAAACTTTAGAGACTGACTTGGGGCGCTCTGGTTGGCGCGGTGCCCCAGAGGTCAAAGTTCAGAGAGCCTCTCATGGGGCTCTGAGAGGCGCGACTCCCCAAGCCCCTGTCCAGGTGAACTCCGACTTTTCTTGCTCGTTTTTCATCTCTAAACCCTCTAAATTTCAATGGTTATTTCCCCAAACACTTAGAATCATTTATACCCTCAATATATACTATATTCAAACCGAAATTACACCCGAAAACGTGAATCCAAGCGCAAGAAGCTTCAACAAAACAACCCACAAGAATTCAAACGAATTTCATCAAGAACTCAAAGGATTTACTTTCAAATCAAACATATTTCACTGAATTTAATCATGATTGGAGCGTGGGTGAACTAACCTAATGCTATGTGATCTCACATACCTCGTAGGGATCACCCCTTGACGAAATCCACAAGCTAAACTCGACGATCTTGACTAATCTTGCTTTCTCTTCTCCTTTCTCCTTTCTCCAAGCCCTAGTGTGAAATTCACTTTTTCTAAATTGACTAAAATCTGACTTTACCCCAATTAAACTCCTAAAAACGAATTAATTAAGTTGGGTAAGAAAAAGACCAAACTACCCTTCTAAAATCCGATTTTAGACTTTCATTATTCGAACAACCCAACTTTCAAAGGGCATAACTCACTTATACAAACTCGGAATCGCGCAAACTCGGCGGCGTTGGAAAGATCATTCCAAGATATTTCCTACCATATTTGGAAGTACACCTAACTCATCCTGAGCTAGAAGTTATGGCTGTTTGAAGTTGATCAAAACTCAACTTATTCTATCTTAATAAAATTTTCAGATTTTCATTCTTTCCAAAAATGACTATTTCCAATTATTAGCTTCTTCCTAGTTATTTCAAATCGCGAGATGTTACAGATATTTATATAAAGTGTTGATTATAAATACTCATTATACTCATCCTCTAGTGTCGGTACATATCTGACTTGTTGTTGGTACAAACAGTCAAAGACATGTCATGTTCTATTTTTTGCAAATTTCTAAATACAACAAACAAGTGATGTACTTTGAATTAAAAAAAAGTCATGTTGAAAATTTTAATTTATGAATGTACGTCTGGTGGTATATATTATGGCAGAAAACTTGAAAACGTTAGCTAAATGTAAAATGAACCGCACTTCATCAAATTTTATCAAAATACAAGCCAAATGCTATGTTTAGTACAATGAATTTGGCCTATAAAAAGATAGACCTGAGTGGAAATTATATTGATAATTATTCTGCATGCCTCGTTGGAGCCACAGTAAGTTGCAATGTTGTCTCTGTGTGTCATGCTTTCAGTGCTAGATCCAAGTTGCTACAAAAGTTCGAAAAATAAAAAAAATATTGTTTAAGATTGAATTTAAAATCTCAGAGAAATTTAATCTTTCTTAATTATTGAGTCAGCTTTATTTTTAAATTTTTTAAAAAATTAAAATTTATATATATAATGTAATTTTTTATCGGCAAACCCTGGTATCTCCTCGATACTATTCCATGGTCCATTCCCTTTGCGTCTAATTGAGGACCACAAAATAAAGGAAGAAGTGCTGTATTTGTTTTTAAGGTATAAGACAAACCGCTATTTTATGTATTAATGGCGGCTCAGGTATCCCCACCCTCTGCTTTCCAACAAAGGTTTACATTATTATTATTATTATTACAAGAGTTTCAACGAGTTCTACATTTTTCAAAGTAATTAATTGAGGGTATAATAAGTATAATAAAATTATTCTTTCTTGACTTGTCAAAATGAAAAAATAATTAGGAACAACTAAAAAAAAAAGTGGACAAGTAATCAGGAATAAAATAAGTATATTGATTGTGTACAACTAATCTATTTATACTATACTTATATTATATTTATTTTTTTCTCCTTCATCTTTTCAATGAAGTTGAAGGACATCAAGTGTTGAAATCGACAAGAAAGGATCTTTCGACAACCGTGGACGTGAACCCAAGACAAGCTGATCAAGCCTACAAGACCTATTATTTTGTGCGAATTTTTTTCATTTTAGATAAATCTAACTTGTTACATTTTTCATTTGTTTTGTATAGATTTTTATTTAATATAGAGTAAATTAAATAAAGTTAGATATAGAAGAAGTGATGTAGCATGTCTCTTTGATTAAGAACCATATTTATCTTTTTTCTCCTTTTTTAACTTTTATTTGGTTATCCTTTTTATTTCTTATAAATCTAAATATTAGATATTTATTTATTGTTTTAAAATAATTTCTACTATATTTCTATTATTATTATTATTATTATTATTATTATTATTTATAATTATTATTATTATACACAAATAAATGTGTTAATAACTACTTCCTCCGTTCATTTCTATTGTTTATTATAAAAACTTATATGTTTCAAAATTTGCTACTCTACTTATAGGCTTATAGCTATTCATTATTATACAATTTAAAAGCCTAAATATTTATCACTCCAATCATTCCTTTCTTTTATGAAGAATAAAATATATATTAAATTAAATTAGTCCCCCCTCTCACTCTCTCACACACAATGGTGATTGATTATCTTTTCTTACAAATTATTTGTATCATTTTCTTTTAATATATGATGCCAAGAATTATGAAGATTTTGTTGAATGATTAAAAAAAAGTGTTTGATTAATAAAGACTAATTTTCTTTTATTAAATTTATGATATAAGTTGTTTAGTCATATATTATTATTTTTATGATGAAGTATGGACAAAAATAAATCCTTATTGATTTTGGTATTATTAAAATTATGTATTTTATCTCACCAAATTTTAAAGGAAAAAAATCAATATGTAAATGTATTTTTTGAATAGCGCAAGACGCGAACAAGATCACTACTTAAATACATATATTACATAATATATTGATTGTGAATAACTAATATATATATAATACGAGAGTAGCGGTGTATGTATGATTTTTTATAAGTAGTGTCGATATTTAAAAATTAATAATTGATATAATAATATTATATTAATAAAAACTATTGAAAATGTACTAATAAACCATAAATCAAGTAAACTACTTTAACTCTCCTCGGCGCAATTGATTTGTTTTAGCCTAATTTGACTAGAAATAGGATGTTGGAGGTTCGAATCCCTTAGGTTAAACTTTCCTTTGAAAATGCCTCAAAAATAAAAGTCAAATTCGGTCTTGCTGGGCTCGAACACGGCCACGTTGAAAAAATTGACAATTCCGTCTGCGCTGCAAACCAACGAGCAAAGAAGCACAGACGTCCAAATAGTGTCATTAATATTATTTGTAGTAATATCTTCTCTTTTCTAGATTTTTTTGTATATAAAATACTTAATTTTTTCAACGAAGCAGTTTCGATTAACACCCATTGACATAGAGTGAGTTCCCCCCTGTACGGGGGGCAGAAGTCTTGGAATATCTACACCTTCTCACAATCTATTATGTGCCCAGAGTCACCTTAACCTAAAGAGTGTCAAATGACATTCACCGCTAATCAATTAGATTAAGAATTTAGTTTTTATGTATATATTTAATAGGTTTACTCCCTTATTTTATTTTACGTGTATTTACTTTTTGATATTTTGATACATTTTAATAAGTTTTTTAGCTATATATCATCGAGTGAGATAATATAGTTTAGATTATCATATAAAATATTTATCCAACGTACCGTGAGAATCATCATCACCTAATTTAGTAAAATATTTATTGTCTTTCTCATTTCTCATCATCAACTAATTGTTATACATACATATATATATATATATATATAATGATAAATATATCCCCGAATAATTGTAAATGATATGCAGATATCCTCCGTCATATTTTTGGGACATTGATGCCCCTGCCGTCTAAAAAGTAGAGCAAATATAACCTTTATATTAACGGACATACACGTGTCATAATCTTATCCACCGACCCGAATTTATTAAATATCGGATCAACGGATAAGATTGCGCCACGTGTCCCTATTTAGTCTTCCGTTAGAGTGAAGGACATATATGCTCTAAATTTTGAACGGCAGGGGCACCAATATCCAAAAAGTATGACGGAGGGTATCTGCATACCATTTACGATAGTTCAAGGTTATATTTGTCCTTTTTCCATATATATTGAAAAGAAAAGGAGTATATATAATAAAATGATATGCCTTCTTTTCTTTCAATACTAGCTACTATTCGGAAGTGCATTAAAAGTAGCAAGAAGAAAGCCTAAAGGGACAAACGTTGTTCGTTCCTTTCATTAACTAGGTAAAGTAGCGTGGATAGTTGTCATGGACATAAAATCGATTAATATTTTTGTATCTTGTATTTATCTTTACTCTTCGGAATTCTAATTTATTTGATTGTTTGAACTTATAACTTGTATAGAAATTTGTAGTGTTTAATCCGTGAGCTCTTAATTGTGTCTCGTTGTTTAAATTTTGATCCATTTTCTTAATTTTGAGGACTCTGATTTATAATTGTAGGAGAGAGAGTCGTAATAATGACAATCTGTTTTCGACTAATTAATAAGATTGAAGTAAAATTGCAACATTTAATTGACTCGAGAACATTTTTTTGACATGATTTTATTAACTCTTTCATTTGACTTGGTGTGCCACGCCATTTGAGAAATGACACCAAATTGGGTCTATGGGATAAAATGAATATTGAGCTTAACAAAATAGGCTCATCATTTATAGCTCAGTTAAATGGACTGGATTGAACTTTAATTAAATTTATTTTTATTAGACTTATATAATTAATCCAATTACATTGACTAATATTATTTATTTGATCTAATATGTTTTAAATTTAGAATTTAATTCAAATTATTTTTTAAAATTAAATGCGATCAATTTTTGAGTGATTTCAAAGTTATTCTTGTTGTTGTTATTATACGGTGTGTCCTCAACCGATTTCACTTAACTTCGCTTATTTTACCTAATATATGTTGTCATAAAAAATATTGAATAATTTTACTTACCAAACTTAGGTTGATATAAAAACAGATTACTTTGCATTTCTGCTAAGATTTTACCCATATTTGATTTTTACATCAAATTATCTAAATTTTATGGTTAAGTGATAATTAAAATATTATGATTAAGTGATTAAAATATTATTGTGAATTAATATATTGTAATCAGTGATAATGATATATGTGAAGATATGGATACACTTTATTTGTTAAAATATTGATATATTGACATTTTTAATAATTATTTTAAAGTGTAGATGCTTTCAATAATTATGTTAAAGATTTGACTAGTTAGCTAAAAATCTATGAGTATCCATCCACCAAGAGTGGATATAAATCTCCAAAAATTGAATTACAAAATCAAATTAAGATTTATCGTATTGGAGTTTGATTACTATACTGTACTTGTAGACACATAAATTTTATTGGATTAAATTCATACTAAATTTGATTAAATCCATATTTATTTGGATTGAATGATTAATTTGGGCTTTATAAATAAATAAATTCATTTGATTTATTCTAATACAAGGTTAATTTCACCTTGAAGCCCAAACTCATGCTTTGTGTCACAATGACTAGGCTTCCAAGACCAACAAGATGACGTCATGTGTCCAAATGATGTGAGTCCTATTCAAATTCAAGAATCAATCATATCCGTCAAGTGTCAAAATGACATCTTTTGGTCAATCATAAGCAATCTTGTCTACCCCCTACAATTTTATAAATAGGGGATAAACATTGTAACGACCTGTTCCCGTCGTTATAGAAAATCCAATGGGAAAAATTTTTGGACCGAAAAACTTTTTCGTAGTAACTTGAAATTTCCTAGCCTAGTCCAAAATTGGATGAAATCGGACTCATGTGAGTCTAGGGAAACCCAGTAATGATTGGTGGATTTAATAAGGAATTTGATTGCATGAGTAGATAGCTAAGACGTTGAGAAATTCATACGACTTTACGAAATCAAATTCGGGCGAGTAGAACTCCCGAAACTGATCTTAGCGCGAATGAGTATTTTCTGAGTGTCATAGAACGAATGTGTGTTGTGAAATGGGAGTTTGAGACTCTTAATTTAACTCACTGGTTTTGTGCAAGCCACTGTGAAGGGATTATTCCCGCCAGGGCGGGGCCGCTCTGGCGGTATGGTGGCCGCCATAGCGGGCCAGTCGAAAATAAACCCCAAAAACGCCATTATTCTGCAATATTCGTTATTGAGATCTAGGAGACGACCCCAGACGATTCTTGGCAGTTTTTAACCATTCTTGAGGCTAAAGGTAAGGTTTTCGCTACCCGAATCCATTTTTCAATCCGTAGAACTTAGAACCTCGATTATATATTGTTGGGGGAGGGTTTTGAACTGTTTTGGATGGTGGAAAAAAGCCCTAGCTGCACCTTAGGATCATAAGTTGGGTCTTGGGCTATTGGGTTTGTCATAATTCGGGTAAATTAGACCTTAATTATTGATCCCCGTATTGAATTGTTATTTGTAGACCTAGAGCAACCGGAAGAATTCGGAAAGGGAAGAATCAAGTTTCTTAGGAGAATTCAAGCTTTGTTTGAGGTAGGTGATAGTTGTGATTGTTTACATCCCTACTCTATTCAAATAGGGTAAAACGTCGCGGTGACTCAAAAAATAATCAATTGATTCAATTTTAAAAGAATTTTAAGAATAAACGAGTTTTAAAGGAGTCGCCACCTAATTTTAGGAAAAACTAGGAAACCAATTAAATAATCTACAAAACCATTAGATTCTAGGTAAGGGGTTCAAGTTATTTTGAAGGAAAGGTATTAAGCATCCTTCGAAATCCACAAATATGGGTCCCGACTGAATTCATTTTTTCAAACTGAGGAGGAGATAAAAATAGTATATAATTATAATGAAAAATGCAATGGCCTTCTCGGCAAATGAAAAATGCAATGGCCCTCTCGGCAAATGAAAATGCAATGACCTTTTCGGCAAATAAAAAATGCAATGGCCCTCTTGGCAAATGAAAAATGCAATGACCCTTTTGGCAAAAATGGAAAATGCAATGGCCCTCTCGGCAAAAATGAAAAATGCAATGGCCTTCTCAGCAAATGAAAAATGCAATGGCCCTCTCGGCAACTAAAAATACTATTAAAATGCAAATGATGGATGACCCAATGATTTTCCACTGTAACGAGGTGGAAGACTCGATGATTGTCCATTGTAACGAGATGGATGGCTCGATGATTGTCTAACTGTAACGAGGCGGGCGGTTCGATGATTGTCCAATTGTAATGAGGTGGACGACTTGATGATTGTCCAACTATAATGAGGTGGATAGCTCGATGGTTTGTCTTGAAAGTGTCATCGGTTCAATGCTTTCACCTGTTCCTGTACTTGAAAAAGAACAATTAGTAGACACAATGTCGCCTTAGCTAGCGACTTAGTCAAGAAACCTTGAGAAAAGATTCTTTAAAAGAGAATGCATATAAAATGTCTGATCACTTTGACACATGTGAGTAACCAACATTTTACTCTTGACCATTTGTGTTTTTTTTTTTGTGGCTCATGTGTTATTGGGGATTTGTACGAGGAGTTGCTGGTTCGCCATGACAATGCTGGAGATTTCCAAGTTGACTTTGAACTTCAAGCGGTGATGGATCATTTGTAGTTGACTATCAAGCTTTTGACAGTACTTGTTGAAATTTTTGAGGTCTTCCTCAAAATTTTTGGATCTCACACCTTCCACCAGCCTCTTCCCAGTTAGAACTTTTGGCAAATCTCAAAATGATCTCCAATCTTGACTTACTGGAGATAGCACATTTATTGTGAATTTTTGAGAGATTCTCAAAAATTCTGTCCCAGTTTTTAATATAAGGAGAAAAGAAAATCACACTGGGTATATGACCGAGCTGTCGTGGTGTCTACATATCCTGTTGAGCCAGGAATCAGGTTAAATGTTGTTCCAATCCCGTGGATGGTGAATTCTGCAAAGAATCTAAGACAAGATCATCAGCAGAAAATGTACAATATGGACATGATGAAATAGGAAAATGATATTCCTTGTGATATTCAAAGCCTAGAGACAAAAGACATGTTACATTTTGGGACGGACAACCCAATGAAGTAAAATAGGCGTCTCACACTTAAGGGGTTAACCTGATGTCACGTTTTACAACGGATAACCCAAAAGAAAAAGCTAGTACTTTTTTTTTTATATATATATATAATGGAAAGAATCTAAAAAAAATACTTTGGAAAATATTAAAGAATGGGTGCTTACTCACCTTTATTTTTTTTTGAAGGATAAAGAATGTGAAAAGATAGTCGAGTCTTGACTACAATTGGTACCGGGAGTTAGGATTGCATGTAAATCTTTTTTTTCTCTTTTCTAACTAAAATTGAATTCAAAGTAATTTCTACAGCTTCAAGTGGTACCTCAAACATACTTAAATATCAATAAAATTTATTCATCTTGCTTCAATCAAATGTTTTGAATTGTACCATCCTCATGACTCAATTGCCCTCACAACAAGAAAAACCATATTTCACACATATTTAAAACATATTATTTGAGGACATTTTTTTAAAAATGCACTCACACTCACAAGAATGTTTAATGCATGCAACTGTGATACCATATGCTTGGCCCTTATGTAAAATCTCCACTAATGTAAGAACATTTGGAATAAGATCATGTAGGACTTGTTATTGGCTTGTAATGTAAGAGTGACTTAATTCCTTCCTGAGCGTCACAGTGAATTTGTGCTTTTGATAATTGATAAACCTTTGACGTCTGATCCTCTTTATTGTCCCCCCCCCCCCCGCCCCCACTTTTTTTTTTCCGACTTCTTTTGAATTTTTATTTGTTGGATCTTTTCCTTTTTCACCCGTTTGTTTTGATGTTTTCTCCTCTTTTATTGGAGTTTTTTCCTTGTCGTCTTTCATTGACCTTGTAGGGGTGTATTTGTCTTTATTTATTTCTTTCCACCTACCTTTTTATTTTTTTAGAAGTCGTTTTTTGCTTTCTTGACGTTGGGGGACTTTGTATCTTTTGCCTTTGGCAACTTCAAACATGGATCTTCTTTTATAATTTGCACATCTTCGGTGCGCTCAAGAAGGTTGGGCCAAGAGAGGGATAGTGCATGTAAGCACTCAGAAGGGTAAT
This sequence comes from Solanum lignicaule, assembly GCA_029582545.1. Lineage (NCBI taxonomy): Eukaryota > Viridiplantae > Streptophyta > Magnoliopsida > Solanales > Solanaceae > Solanum > Solanum lignicaule. The sequence continues at coordinate 8,630 of JAJOOF010008918.1, read as the reverse complement.
GGCTAAGATATGGTTGTCCAAAGAAAGGTTTCAGGCTCAAAGTGGGAAAAACTAGGGATTAATGTCATTTGGTAGGTTTTGAAAGGCACAATCGGGTCAAAGAAAGCCTATAATCCTTTCCCAAACCAAACATAACTCATGATTTCACCTCGAAAAACTTTCAGGCCAAGTTCTAGATCAACAGTGCGATGCAATTGAATTTTGATCTAAAAGCTCACTACACAATGCACATGAAATCATGAGGTCGGTTTTATTCTTATCTTGAATACATGCAAGAGAATTTTCAAGCATCACAAAAGTATAAATGAGAGGTACCAAAAGAATCTATGGTTTACCACAAATCCAGCCTTCTTCATCATATCGAATATTTTTACATGCTCCTAACTGCATTGGTCTCATTTGAGCTGAAGACATGACTCTTTCAATATGTACAAACTGATTTTTTTTTAAAGAATGAATAAATACCGAACCCAAGACGGGCTGCCTACGTATCTCACTGGGATGAGAATCAGGTTCACGTAATTCGTTCAGATATGACATAAAACAACTTCAGAATTTAGACAAACTCAGAGCGATTTCTTGTATCCTCTTAACTGTCGACCTTTGTACTGCATGTTGAATGTGGTCTCTCATTTTTCTTACAGTAACCACTTGTTGTATTATTTTTTTTAATGTCTCTTGGAATTGTGTCTTCTCCCAATTATCCACGAGAACCAAACATTGTTATGTCGGGGATGGTTTTCCTGTAAAAATATTATAAATATGTGAAAGCAGAGCCAACATGCAAAAATAATGAAAAATAAATGAGTGTGACCTCATAGTCAAAAACTTCCCTGATTTATGTTTTTAACTTGAGATTAATGTCTTGTGAAACATAAACACTTGAACTTCGCGAATCCTCTTGTCCCTTGCAACTTTGGACGAACAATGACTTCTAACTTCTAACATAGATCAATCTCTCGCTTAAAAAGAAGATAAACTCAAAAGATAAAAGTGTTAATTTGTATTCATAATGAATAATGCAAAATATCACAAAATAATATATAATTAATTAAATACATAAGCACTACTTTGATTGAAAACAAACTCAATTATATCACATAGCATATAAACAATTATTGCGCGTCCTATACAATTATGTGACCCTTTTATGCCAAGGGTAGGCTTATCGATCTGAATGATGTATTACGTCATTTGACAACATTGTCCCAAAATCTGAATTTATACAAACTTTATGAATAAAACTGAATGGGGATACATAAGAGAAAAAAGAGGATACAAATAATCAGTCTCACGCAGGGGAACAATCCTAAGCTATGCCTCCATGGACGGTTCTTTTGTTTGATTTCTTTTCATCTTTAAATGGCAACGTCTTCAGATGTAATTAAAATTTGATCCTTCTTTGACTCAAACAAACTCTTAAACTCCTTACCCGAAGGGACATTGTTTTGTCAAATGACGTATACATCCTTCAAATTTAACACATAAACATGAGTTTCTTTTATTGACCAATGGGCCAAATAGACACGATGTAAACTTCTAATGGGCCCAACACGCCTTGGGTGTTGGGTCGACTTAGTTCAAAATGCGCTCGAAATCGGTATTTGGTTTCGCTCTACGCTAGTTGACTAAGAGTGATTTTTAAAAGACCGAGAACCCAAGTGGACAACTTAGACTGGAACTCACGACAACCATTGGACGCATGACGAACCAATAAATTGCCGATCATTCCGAAAAAGGGTTGAGTATACAAAAGTCCGGCTGCGGTTCCGCAAAACCGTTCTTTAATATTCTATACGTACATGTCGGAAAATGTCATGAATGCAATGACAATGTATATAAAGTTTAAACAAATAATGACTAAATAACAAATATAATATACAAATAATCAACAAAATATACAAGATATAATGAATAACACAATAAAATAATAACTCCTCATTTTGAAAAAGTGAACTCATAATGGTCAGAACCTCTATGTCCCCAGCAGAGTCGTCATTCTGTTTATATCCTACTCTATTCAAATAGGGTAAAACGTCGCGGTGAATCAAAAAATAATCAATTGATTCAATTTTAAAAGAATTTTAAGAATAAACGAGTTTTAAAGGAGTCGCCATCTAATTTTAAGAAAAACTACGAAACCAATTAAATAATCTACGAAACCATTAGATTCTAGGTAAGGGGTTCAAGTTATTTCGAAGGAAAGGTGTTAAGCATTCTTCGAAATCCACAAATATGGATCCTGACTGAATTCATTTTTTCAAACTAAGGAGGAGATAAAAATAGTATATAATAATAATAAATATGCAATATACACAAGTAATAAAATAAACAAGTAATATGAGAAACGACATAATATTTGCCTATCGTCAACAATATACATAATAATGAATATAGTATTCAAACTTTATTCGAATGCTTCGATGAGAAGCGACTTCGGGGTACCTTGATATTTCAACGAAGAGAAAGGAACGGAGGACCAATTTCGGAGTTTTGATTTCGCCCGGTTGTTGTCCGGCGGTGTTGGCATTGTTGTTGTTGAGTGTTCGCTGGAAATGGCTTTGAAGTTGAGGGTCTGATTCGAGGAGATTTGGTGGTTGTTTTGAGCTAATTTCAAGCGAGGTTCTGAACCGATTTCGCAGAGGAAAAGGTGGTTTTAAGGTTTGTTGCAGGTGGTCGAAGAATAGGGAAATGAGAGGTTTTTCGGCTAGAGAAGAGATAATAGGGGACTGGTAAGGTTAAGCTCGCCGGAAAAAGAGAATAAACGAAGAGAGGTTTTGGTCTTGTGACTCCAGTGGCCGATGCGAAGGGAGAAATGTGAGGTTTAGGTTGCTTTGGGCTAAGCACTGGTGGTGTGAGTAGTGGTTTTGCAGCGTAAGCTGCTGGTCGGAAACGGAAAAGCATGAAATGGGGTAGGCGTTGAGCTAATGTGTTTGTTTCTGGTGTTTTCTGGTTGTGTTGGCGTGGTGGGGTTCGCCGGAAAAAGGAGAAATGAACGGGGTTTTGGGTTGTGGCAGCTGGAAAGCTTTTTAGAAGGAAAATATTAGGGGTTTCTGCTATTTTGAAAATTCTTTTTTTCCTAAAAAAATTTACACCCCCCCCCTATCTTTTACCTAATAGACAAACTATTCTTTATATAGGGAGTTGAAAACTACAATACCATTATTTTAAAATCATGAATCAAAATAACCGATTAATAAAATATCTGTGTATGAAATATTATCTGTATTTGAATGAATTTTTAGGCTGTGCAAAATATCGATATGAATATTAATGAATGTAACAAATAAAATAAATATATATAAAAAAAATAAAAATAAAAATATAATGAACGTAACTAATGACATGTAAAAATGTAATTTTAAAATTAACTGATAAAAATCCTAAATTTTGATAAATGGGGATAGTTATTGATAAACTTATTTAAAATTATAAAAAAAATTATTTTGAACTATTAAATATATAAAACTTAAAAGTTACGAATTTTGAAAATGTTAGGCCAAAATTGGGTGTCAACAGTGATTTCATGTGGGTGTGATATATGTTAGTAATTACTTCGTTTTAATGCATGCATGTATGCGAATGTCGCATTATTGATCACACTAATCGTAAATGAGTATGATTGAATAATTGTATGTCATGAATCAACACTTGATTGTATAATTATGAGAATGTACATTGTGATTGTGATTATGGCTTGTTGAATGGATCGGGTGTTACGTTCCAACACACTAACTTGAATCGGGTGCCACGTTTCGACGCATATAGGGGATCGAGTGTCACATCCGGCACACTAACTTGGATCGGGTACCACGTACCAGTACACTAACAGTTTGGGTGTGGGTTCCATGAGAGGATTATTGCCTTGTCATATTGATGTATTTTGAGCATGTGGATTTGTGCGTTGTTCGTAAGTGATAATTGATATTGTATATGTTCGGGGTATGCATGCTTATTACTGTTGTAATGACTTATATATGTTTCATTTATTGGGATAGCCGCGTAATCTTACCAGTACACTGTGGTTGTGTATTGATATTGCACTTGCTCTTTCTTTGTTGTGTACAGGGCATTTTCAGGCGGCTACTAACAGACCTCGTCTAGAAGATCAATGATCAATTGAATTCAAGGGAGAGCCAGTTCTTCCGGGCTGCCATGAATTCTCTTTTTGTTTACGTTTACATCTTCGGACTTAGACTAGTACTTAGGTTTTCTTATGTTTAATTGAGTTGTACCCATTTCCTTTAGACTTATAATCCTTGTAAGAGTTTTGGTACATTGACTTTCAGGTTCTAGGCGTTATTTCCGCAATTGTTTGATTAAGACTTTTGGAGTTTATGAGAATTCTATTTTTCCTTTAGCATTTAAACATGCTTCTGTAACTTTAAATGCCTTAGTTTTTGGGTGAGTTGTTTAGTTTGGGTTGTAGTAATGGTTCTCCCACCGGAGGGTTACTGTGGGTGCCAATCACGACGGTCTGGATCGTGACAAACATGACATTCAAGGACATTCTGAGAACGCTTCTGACAACACTTCAACAAGCATTATGGATTGAAGAAAGTTACAACATCAATTACATAGCTCTTCGAAGGAGTGGTCAACAGAGTTATTCTTGGAGATTGACTTGAAACAACAAAGTGTCGCCCAACGTTTTCGGAGATCAAACACATCTCAAAGAGGTCTACATCATTCTACATTCGAGATACACGCTATTACCAGCCCTCGAATCACAGAGAGTTATTAGGAGAGAAGAACCAAGAGAGCAACAGAATTGTACTCATGAGATTCATTAATAAAAATCACATTTTTCTTTTATTTATTTTGATTACAGTTAATTTTTAGTGCTACGAAAATTTATTGCAAACAATACTGAACTTTCAAAATTTGATATTTGATATCTACTTTTAATTATTGAAACAAAACTTTGAAATACTAAAGCAAATATTGAATGCTTACCTCTAGTTAATTAATTATTTACCATATATGTGGACAACAATATTAAGGAGTAATTGGAATGTCTTGAATAACCTATGCCGATAAATTCATAATGTTAGAGTTGAGAGTGGAGATCTAACCTCTATAGGTCATGATTCCTTAAAAGAATAGTACGTCAATTATAGTACTCCCTCCGTTTCAAAAAGATTGATCTGGTTTGACTTGGCACAAAGTTTAAGAAATTAAAGAAGACTTTTGAATCTTGTGGTCCTAAATTAAAGTTATGTCAAATGTACAAAATTGCCCTTAATCTTGTGGTCTTATACATGTCACGTGGAAAGCAAAAAGTAAAATGTTATCAAAAATGGAAAGAGGTCATTTTTTTGAAACTGACTAAAAATGAAAGGAGACCATTCTTTGTGAAACGGAGGGAGTACTATCTTATCAAAATAATTTCTCCTTTGATACATAATACTGTAAGGATGTTTAATTTATTGAACCAAACATATTTGATATCTACTTTATCAATTATCAAAATCGAACTTTGAAAACACTGAATACCCACTTCTAATATTTACAAATAAAATAATTAAAAATATATATTTTCAATTAATAACTAGCAATTATTAAATATCACTAGATTTAAAATTAAAATTTATCATAAGCAGAGAAACCAAATATATTATTATATATAGCAATAAAGAAGAAAGAAAATAAAGTAGACTACTCCAAGCTAATATAATAACGAGAGGACAACACAAAGTAGAACATTGGCCGGCAAAAACGTCCTCCTCCCAACATTTCCATTGTCCTCTTCTCTCTTTTATATATTTATTTATTTCAACAAATTAAAATAATTGTATTTTTTTATTTAATAATATAAATTAATAAAAATCAAATTTAAAATTTCATAATATTATTTAATAAGATCAACTTTTTTTATTTTTCACGTGGTGTTCGATATCTACATTAAAGTCTAACTATTTCGAATTCGCGCCACATAGAGTCCCATTCAGGGGAAACGCTCCTAATTGAAGATTTTCCTACTAAAGGATCAAATTCGATACATTACGCGTCATGTAGAGTCTCATTCAAGGAAGCACCTCTATATAAAGAATTTTTTCATACTCATGAATCGAACTCGAGACCTTTGATTAGGGAACGAGCAGTTCATCCACTACATCACATTTGTTGATGTTAAAAAGATTAATTTTATAAAATACATATCTAATAAAAAATTAAGAGATTTTAAATAAATAGAGATCAAATAATACGAAAAAGAGATGATAGTATATATTATCAAGTAAATATATAATAAATATATGACGACAAGTTGTATTAGAAATATTAAAGTTCAGAACTGGTATATCGATAGCCGTGTTGGTCATAAGAATATAAACTGTATCACGTATCAGGTAAAAATGTATTTTAAAATATATATTTTTTGTTCAATGGAATTAATTTTCACCAAGTCGAAATAATTAACTACATTAATTAACAATTTCTTTCAACCAACATACAAATATTTGACCCCCAACAAAAAAAAACGACATAGAAATATTAAAGTCAGTTTTTAATAATCAAAATTTAATAAGTATCTTTCCCATGCTTAGTGCGTAAGGTATTACGTAATATTTAACTTATACATAGCGATAGTGCAAACGAGATAACTAAAGTAATATTTACGGTGTCAATAGTAAGAAGTTAAATTTATTTTTCCAGCTTCCGTTTGTTTATAGATTTTGAAATTGTATTTAAATATGTATTATATTTAAATTTTTTTTAGAAAAAAATTATGAGTAAAAGTTTTCAATCCAAAAACTATTTGAAGATAAATATTCAAAATCTATACTCAAATGCTAATTCAATGCCTATCAACAATGACGGGGTTAGAAACTCAAATAAGAAGATTAAAAAAAAATCTTATGCAAGGAGGATTAATTCAAACAAATAACTAAAGTAATATTTACGACATTAATATATAAAGTAATTAAACCTACTTTCTTACTTCAGTTTGATCATAGATTTTAAAGTTAAAATTTATTAAGTTATGATCTTATATTTTGAAGTTGTATTTGGATAAGCGTTATATTTACAAAAAAAATAATTAAAATTTAGTGAATGACGAATCCCCTGAAAAAAGTTGAAGAATAAATATGATCAAACAAATATTTAAAAATAAAATTTTAAAATCTAAATCTAAATCTACAATCAAACACTTACATTTTTGAAGTTGTGATTTTTTATTTTTAAAATTGTATTTGGACAAGCACTAGATTTGGCAGAAACTCAAAATTTTGTGAATGAAAAGTCCTAAAAATTAGTTGAAGAACAAATATGATCAATTTTTTTGGTCAAATAATTATTTAAAGAGAAATTTTTAAAATCTGATTCAAAATCTACAGTTAAACACTGAAATTTTTGAAGTTGTGGTTTTTGAATTTTGAATATGTATTGAACTATATTTCGAAAAAGAGTAAAATTTTGGGAATGAAAAGTCCCCTAAAACTAGTTGAAGATCAAATCTAGTTAAATTTTCTGGTCAAACAATTATTTAAATTTAAATCTGATTAAATGTAATGGTCAAATAAATATTTAAAAATAAATCTGATTAAATGTTAATGGTCAAACAAATATTTAAAGTTAAATTTTGAAAGTGTGATTTTTGCATTTTGAAATTGTATTTGGACATACATCTTTAGAAAAAACTTGAAAATTTTGTGAATGAAAACTCCAATTTTTTTTAAATGTATCTGGACATGCATTTATTTAGAAAATAATTTAAATTTTGTGAATGAAAATCCCCAAAAAATAATTGAAAATCAAATCAAATCAAATTTTATGGTCAAATATATATTTAAGGATAAAATTTAAAATTTTAATTCAAAATCTACTATTAAAAAATTATTTATTTTCCTTATTTATATAATATAATTTTTTAACAAATAAAATTCTTTTGCACCTCTTTCCCCGTCCTACCTACCAAACATGGTATAATAATTTAAATTTAAAATGTTCTATTACCATATCTTATATTTCTATTATATAGAAGAGCCAAGTTGAGGACGATCAAGGGTAAATTTGTCATTTCATAAATGTTCTAGAATGTTTGTTTTTATGCTATGGCATCAAAAAAGTGGTAATAGATTTATAATGACAATACAATCAAATATCTTTTCTTAAATGCCATGTTTATCCTAATGATGTGACATTTAATATGGACCCACATTTTCAATCACATTTTCTATATATTTTTTTTTCTTTTTACTTTTGTAGTTTGAAATTTCATTAAACCAAAAATATCTATTAAACAATGGCATTTTAGTAATTTTAATATTATTTAAGGGTAAAATAATAATTGTATAATTAATGACCAAAATGAAAATCTAAAAGAATCCACACATGCCTTTACTTTTAAAATTGGCCCATAAAGATATTTTTATAATTGTGTTAAAATGAAGAGTTTCTATTAATTAACTTTTTACAAACAATAATAAATGCTAAGCTTGTTTTGACATGTTTTTGAAAGAAAATTTTGAACTAATTTAAAATAAAATGTGTTTGAATAGTTAATATTTTGTTCCTAAAAATACATTAAAGGGTTATTGCGTAAACATATTTTTAATATTATGTTACATAATATGACCACTAAATTCGTATCTTGATTATTAAAATAATCTTTAAAATGACGTATC
>JAJOOF010008916.1:0-31925 GCA_029582545.1 Solanum lignicaule | reverse complement strand
AGTTATTACTTCGCACCAATCGACACTAGCCTATTAGATAGTATCACACTAAATCTATGTTGATAATTCTTTTCTTGTTGATTACCTCCTTGGTCTGGCAAGTAGCAACAAGGTGAGTTCTAACGCGTGCACTCGTTAAAATAACTTCTAAACGAAAGAATTATCAATGCATGCAAAACACTATTCAAGAATTGTTTATTTACTATTCATACTTTGTTAATCTCTCATGGTTCCCACAACCCTACTTGTGGGGTTTAGTTACCCATAATCATATGAACACAATTCCTTGTTTTAGATGAAAGAATTATGAACTTACGTAAGAAGAATAATAAACCCATAAATTCAACTTGAATTGGAACACCAAAATCTTCAAAACGAACTTAGGAAATTAAGAATTGCTAAAGTTGCAAGCTAATCTCCCTTGTCAAGAACTAGAATAAAAATAATAATGTCTAACCCCCAAAAACAAGGTTGACATGCCCTATTTATAGAAAACAAGTCCTAAATTAAAAGGGAAACAAAATAAGGAAAGTTTGTTCAGGCACGAGTCTTCATTCCACGAGACTGACTCACAGACCGTCAATGGATCTACGGTCCGTGAGTCCCTTCCGTCATCCAGGACTTAGAAAATATTTTAGCTTCCAACAATTAGCTTCTCTGAAGCAAACGACGGAACTGCAGTACGGATCGTAGATCAATCTACGGTCCGTCAATCCCTATTCGTAGCTCCATACTTAGATTCTTCAAAAGTCAGGTACTGGAACCCTCTCAGTATCATTCTACGGTTCAACAGTACGGTCCGTAGATCAATCTACGGATAGTCACTAGACACCGTGGTTCCACACTTGGTCAGATTTCCCTAATCTTCCTTCCATGCCTTGCCTGCTGATCTACAACCACCATCTACGGACCGTCAATGGACCTACGGTCCATAGATTACCTCCGTAGATGCCCTTTTCTGCATTTTTTTCAGTTGTCTCTTTACTTCCGCGCCCAAACATCTTTCCTGCAACATACAATAAAAACACATAAAAACCAATACAAAAAGACCATAGACACACACAACTTGTAAGTGAAATGTATTAGAAATACCGTAAACTCACGGTATATCAACACCCTCAACTTAAATTTGTTTTTTGTCCTCAAGCGACACATTAAGACTCTAAACGACACTTGTATAAAAGAAAGCATTTCAAGCACAAGAAATCGCAAGACTCTCTATCCCACTCACTTTCCTGGTGCAGAATTTGTTATCTTAGCCTCGACAAGCTAATTCATGCGGATCAAACCATGACAACAATCGACCAACCCACACATAACATACACTATTTCACTATCACCAAAGTACCAACATTACGATGATGTAACTAGTTCCCTTACTTCAAACGAAATCCCTTCTCTTTCACACAATGACTATGACATTAAGTACAAGGATTCATTCAACACTCACACTCAGAAATAACTTCAAGTACAGTTAGTGCTCAGTACCATAGGCTTGGACTTATTTTAACTACTTAGACTCTCCAAACTAGACTCTGGGATCACTATATGACTTTCTTGGCTTGTAACGTAGGCTCAGGGTCAGCTGTGGTATATTTGGGTATTTCTTAGTGACTTTCTGCCCTCATTGACATTACACTAGGCTTTCAACCTCTTTCTGCCCTATTTTTGTCATCCTACCATTTTACCTTCTTTCCCTTGAATTTCTTCAATCATGGATGTGACTTTAGACTTTGTAGATCTTTTTATTTTTTTCACTTTTATCTATTTCTTGCGGTTTATTCTTTTTCTTTAGCTTTCAACAAGTCACATCCATTCCTCTCTTTTCTTTCTCTTTTTCTTTTACATCAAACTCTTTTCATGCCCATTTTTCTTTCGGTTTCCTCTTTCATAGCCACCCTCAACTTATGGATTTTCCATTGGTTGAGGTGCTCAGTACCCAATGTCGGGTAAGGGCCAAGATTGAAGTAACTTTTTACATTAGCCACCCTCAACTTAGGCTTTTGGCCTAAGTCGAGGTGTACTTGTCCAAGGAGGGACCGGGGCCAACATAGTAGATTATGGGAAGGTGAGTTCGGGGTTTAGAAAGAAATGGTCTAATTTTAGGCTCAAAGCATTTGAATCAAAAGGAGCATTTATTTCATTTGGTTGGATCTTTCATTTAGACAAGTTGTGGACTAATCAGAACAAGGGTCTATTATCACCTCCTAGCCTCTAGAGTGAATTGTCTTAGCATGACTAACCGGGCAAGTTCTACTTTTGCACAAAAACTGTTTGAACAATCAACTATTCTCACACCATCTTTGGCACATAGTTTCATTATCAGATTATTTGATTACCCAGTTCAAGTTTCAGCTTAAGTCATGCCATCAAGTTGATTCATTATCATGTCATACTCAATGCCAACACGTTCAATTCATCTTAGCCTACAAATTCTAGCACATATCACAAAATTTGGACGGCTATCATTTTTCATAAGCCAATCACGCTATTCTTTTTCATGCTTCTACACATACGATCCTAACACATGCCGATTCAACAAAATTTAAACAGTCTCTTGAGGGAAGAGAACACAGGCAAGAAAACCCCAAGAGAGGATTACGAGTTGGGATACTCAAACTTTACCCTATCACTCACAATCCATTTACCCCACCACCAACGAAAGAATATGCAATTGTCCCCAATGCACAAATAAAAATAGAAAAAAGTAATGGATTTGGGTGAAGCAAACCTGTGGCGCATAGCGCCGACGAACCATCAACAAGCGGGTGGGTCCGATTTCCCAGAACCTGCTAAATCAACACTCGGGTCACCCTCAGTATTGCCCGCATCAACAAGTACAACACCATCAGTAGTGCTATCTGCCACCCTAACTGCACTATTATTGGTGCTCACAATAATCATCACAGTAGGTAGAACTTCAGACACGGGCATAGAACTCAACGCCCCAACAATCATCTCACGGGCCCTCTGCTGCTTCAGCTCCTAATCTATTAAGGAGGCTTTACGTGCCTTCTTTTCCTACCTGCGCTGCCTTTTGCCATCCTTTTCCTACTCCGTGAGCTCAGTGTTATGGCTGGATCGATGTCTCTTACCGCGGGCACATGCAGGCTGCTCCTCCGCATCATCTCCACTCTATAGTGCACCCAGGGCTGTATCATCGCATAGTGCAGAGGGTGCAGCCTTTGGTTCAACAGCTGGTGTGGCCAGGAGACTAGTTAGCTTGGTCCGGAAAGAAGACATATCAATAGTGGGAGCTGGCCTCTCTAGAACTCTCAACTCGAAGGAATTGAGCCGCTTATGAACTGCTTGGATCTTTTGGTCCATTTTTGCCTCCATCCACTTTTCTACTCTATCTTTGGACTCAACAATCAACTTTCAACTTTCGCATCCAAGGCTTAATGTGGTGCAGCAAGGTCACCATCTGAGCCTCTAACTTCTGGACTCGGGCCATTGGTATAACATTCATTCCCGATGGTGGGGTGGCTCTAGATGAGCTGGGGGCCTGACTAGCGGCCTGAGAAGATGAGGCTGGCGCATCATCAGCGTGGACTGGAAAGGCAGGCTCATCACTCTGCATCTGCTCCATAGCATCGACTAAATTCGTACCCACTGGCACATCAATCCTCGGCCCTCTATGAGATGCTGCCACATTAGCCTCATCCCAAATTTAATCCAATAACTGAGGTCCCCGTAGGGTGTACTAACCTATCACAGTGCCAGAGCGGCACACCAGAGTCCCTGCACAATTGGAAAATCAAACATGAAAATGGGTAAGTGGTGGAGGTCTTGACTGCCCTCTCGTGAATCTCTGTCAGCAGCATGCGGGCAAAGTCGATCTTCAATCCTGCTACTAGTGTAGCAACCATGACGGCTCTGTCCCATATGAGTTGGTTGTCAGCTTTTGTCGAGGACACTCTGTTACAAACCAATAACCAAATAAACTTAGCCACCAAAGTCTAGGTGGCCTTTCGAATACCCAAACATTGTGAGCTAACCTACTCCACACACTCTCATCTGCATTGATGTGCCTGGCCAACCATAGTAAGATAGCTTCCCTCTGCTCGGCATTTTGCGTGAAGGCTCTACTCCTCACAACATCCTTAGTAGTGGGTCATTACGGTTTTAGCTTGAGAAAGTGAAATTCGAGATTTAGGTTTTATATCTAGCTCGAATGAGTGGATTTGATGAGAAAGTGGGCTTGTCGTCTTATGGATAGTGTTGAGTATCGATAGAACTCAACGGAAATAAGGTAATTGTTTGAGAGAAAATTGCTTTACTAATTGTCCATTCTACCTGCGACGAATTAATATTGTTGGTAATTATGTACACCCATTAAGTTGAATTTGGAAGTTGGTTAGTCAATGACCCAAGTGTTTTCTAGTATTCAACCGTTCCTTGTTGATTGTTGAAATGCGTTGGAAACAACATCCTGAAATTTGGCTGTTAGATTATTAAATGTTGTGTTCATTCAACTGCAAAGGTCACCGTCATACTTTCGTATTTGAATTCGAAAGAAAGCTACTCTTTGTGGGATCGACCCCAACTCAGTTGGTGGGTTATATACTTACTAACGATGATTGACCCTTACAATTGGATGAATTGTCCTTGAAACCTTAATCAAAATGGCGCCGCTGCTGGGGAGTAGCATTGTTTACAGTTCTTTAATCAAAATTTGACTTGTGAATTTGTCGGTTGTAATTGAATCGATTTAGATTGCATTGTGTTAGTGTTGGTTGGACTACATAGAAGTAAAAATCAGTGAGAAAGAGGTGAACCATAGCCTATTCGGCCCCTGAGATGGTATCAAGAATATTATTAGTGCATACAACCCAACCCAATCAGGTGAAATGGGTGCAATTTTCCTACCATCAGTTGATGAGAATGCAATATTTGAGGACACGAGTAAAACTCTTCATTTCCTCCAAATGAACGGACTGTATTGTGGACTGGCTCATGACGATCTGCATGATCATGTGAGGAATATTATAGATGTGTGTAGCCCGTATTCATTCAAGAATGTGACACAAGAATCAATCCGGCTCAGATTATTTCCTCTATCAACTTCTCAAGGAAGTTAATGCAAGATTCTTCCCTCCGTCAAGGAAGATGAAACTCAGGGATAACATTGAAGTGTTTAAGCGATTGGAAGGTGAACCAATACATGAAATACGGTTGAGGTTTAAGAAACCCCTACTTCGATGCCCAACTCACATGCTACCAAAGGATTTGCTACTTCAATATTTTTACCATAGACTTGATTCAGTTAACAAAGGAGTGGCTGATAAATTGGCTCGAGGGGGAATAATGTTGCAATCATTTGAGGTGGCTTCGCTTCTTCTTGACGACATGACGAAGATAAATCAAGCTTGGTACACTTAAAAGGATCAAGTCTCTCCTTTTTGTTTTAGAATGACCCAAGAACAACTTGATAAGGAAAGAGAAAGGGATGAGAACATCAAGAAGATGTTGGCCCAAATGGAGCTACTACAAGAGTATATATTAGAGAATGTGAGAAAGACAAATGGAGTGTTCAGATTTCAGGAGGGTTCTTCCTCTGGTTATTAAAAACCAGGGGAGAATCAAGGTTTGAATTCCAAGAAATACGAGGAGGGTCTCCACCCACTATATTTACAGCAAAGTGGAAATCAAGGTTGGAACTATCACAGGCAGGAAGAGCAAATAAGATACTATCAAGAATGGGATGAACAGAGTGATTACTGGAAAAGGGAGGATGACCATGAAAGGACCACACTCAATCGAGTGAGAGCCCAAAGTCGAAAGGGAGTGCAGGTAGTCCCGGGGTGATTCATTTGCTGTCACGCATCCTTGACAAAGTTGAAGGTTCAGATGATTCGTTAAAACGGATGAAAACTGATTTTTTGTCATTGAACAATAAAGTGAACTCTCACGTAGATTCAACCAAGCTACTTGAAGGTCAGTTGAGTTTACTTTCAGCTCAATTGGAACCAAAAATGACAAAGGAAGAGGATGATAGAGGTTTGGTTGTGGTTACTTGTAGTGGAAAGGTAGCAATAGGTGATGTGACGGGCAATGAAAAAGCTCTAATACAGGAAGAAGACAAAGGTATGGAGGAAGAAGAAATACCCATCCATCAAAGCATTGCAAAATGGCCACAAAAAGATATGGAGAAACACAATCCAATCCCAAAAAGTGTGTAACCTTTACGAAAAATATCCCCTCCATTTCCACAACACCTCAAGAAGAAGAATGAGGACGAAGAGTTCAAAAAGTTTTTATCGGTGTTTAGGATATTATCGATTAATCTCCCTCTAGTGGAGGCATTGTTAGAGATCCTGGGTTATGCCAAGATTATGAAAGAGTTAGTCACAAAAAAGGGAGCTTGGAATTTGTAACAATCAAAGTTTCTCATAGTTGCAGTGCAATTATGACTATGGAGCTGATAAAAAAGAAAGAAGATCCCGGAGCATTCACCATCTCTTGCACCATCGCCATGATCCAATTTGGTAAAGCCCTATGCGATTTGGGAGCAAGCATCAACTGAATGCCATATGCAATCTATAAACAACTTGGATTGGGTGAACCGAAACCCACAACAATGAGACTCTTGATGAAGAACCAATCAATTAAACATCCTATGGGGATACTATACGACATCTTTGTAAAGGTTGACTTAGTCATTTTGCAAGTTGATTTTGTCATTCTTGATTGTGAAATAGATGCTGAAATTCCCATTATTATGGGAAGACCATTCCTTGCAACCTAGAGAGCATTGGTGGATGCTGAAAATGGAGAACTAAAGTTCCGGGTGAACGAAGATGAAGTAACCTTTAATGTTTGTAAGTCAATGAAACACCCAAGTGATATTCACCTGGTTTCTACTGTTGATGTTAATCATGAGGTGGTGGTTAGTGTGAGCCATTTAACTATGATGAATTTGAAATTCAAGGCTACGAATAGGTAGTAGCTGCTCTTTCAAGCATGGGGGTATATTCAAAAACTCCATTAAAGTTGGACATTGATCTAAAAAATCAAGAAAGTCATCCCGCAAAGCCATCAATAGAAGAACCACCGAATCTTAAGTTGATAGAACATTCCTCCCATCTCTGATATGCTTTCTTGGGGACAAATAACACCTTAGCAGTGATCATTGGAGTTGACTTGCATGAATGGCAGGAAAAATTGCTCCTTAAGGTGTTGAAAAGGCATATCAAACCTATAGGTTGGACTATCGTTGACATAGTGGGCCTCCTTGCAATTGTATTCACAAAATTTAGCTTGATAGTGATTGTAAATCGAGTGTTGAACATTAGCGGAGATTGAACCCACCGATTCAAAAGGTGGTGAAAAAGGAGATAATAAATTGGTTGGATACAGGTGTGATCTACCCTTTTGCGGATAGAAAATGGGTAAGTACGGTGCAATTTGTACCAAAAAAAGAGGCAACATAGTAGTCCTAAATGAAAAGGGGGAACTGGTATTCATGAAACATATGACCAGATGGCGAGTATGCATGGATTATCGAAAGTTGAACTCGTTGATCGAAAAAATTCACTTCCCCATGCCTTTCATGGATCAAATGCTTCATCGACTTTCAGAGAAAGGTTGGTATTGCTTTTTGGATGGATACTCCGGTTAGAACCAAATCTCCATTGCTCTGGAAGACAAAGAGAAAACCACATTCACCTGCCCATATGGAACTTTTGCCTTCAAACGAATGTCGTTCGGGTTATGTAATGCTCCGGAAGAATTTCAACATTGCATGCTATTTATTTTCGCGTATATGGTGGAGGATTCAATGGAGGTCTTCATGCACGACTTCTCGGTTGTGGGTGACACTTTTGAAGCATGTTTGGCACACTTGGGACAAATTCTCCAAAGATGTGTGAAGACAAATTTGGTCCTAAATTAAGAAACCTGCACTTCATGGTTAGGGAAGGTATAATTCTTGGTCACAAAGTGTCGCAAAAAGGGCTGGAGGTTGATAAAGCAAAGATTGAAGTGACAGAGAAGTTGCCACCACCAATTTTAGTGACTGGTATTCGTAGTTTCTTGGGGAATGCCGGTTTTTACCGGAGGTTCATCAATGAGTTCTCAAAAATTACATATCATTTATGCAAACTCTTGGAGAAGGAGGTGAAATTCCACTTTGATGATGCTTGCATGGTGGCCTTCAGGTGCTTGAAAGAAAAATTGATCTCAACTCCGGTTATCATTAGCCCCAATTGGTCAGAACCCTTCGAAGTGATGTATGATGCAAGCGGCACAACATTAGGTGTTGTGTTGGGGCAAAAACGTAACAAACTATTTCACCCCACTTACTACACAAGCAAAACTCTAAACGCTGATCAGTGTAACTATAGTCACAAAACAAGAATTACTTGCGGTAGTATATGCGTTTGAGAAGTTCTGGGCATACTTCCTAGGCACCAAAGTGGTTTTTCACACTGATCATGCTACACTGTGTTATCTGATGGAAAAGAAGGATGCCAAGCCAAGATTGATAATGTGGGTGCTACTGCTGCAAGAATTCAACTTTGAAGTCAAAGATAGGAGAAGCTGTGAAAATTAGGTGGTCGACAACTTATCTTATTGGAAGGCAAGGAAAATTACGAGCTTCAGATCGACAGAAATGATGCCGTTCCTGATGAACAGGGATTCATTGTAACTCTCCAACAATCTCCTTGGTATTCTGATTTTGCTAACTGTATAGTGTGTTGATTGATGCCGGAAGAACTGAACTTCTACCAACAAAAGAGGTTCATGTTCAATGCTAAGAAATACTTTTGGGATGAACAATATTTATTCCGAGAGTGTGCAAACCATATCATTAGGAGATGTGTTCTGGAGGAAGAAGACATCAAAATTCTCCATGCTTGTCATGTTTCACCGGTTGAGGGCCAACATGGTGGTGTACGTACAACTTCTAAAGTCCATCAAAGTGGTTACTATTGTCCGTCCCTCTACAAAGATGCTCATGAGTTTGTTAAGAAGTGCATTAAATGTCAGAAACAAGGTTGAGTGTTTTAAAGACATGAGTTGCCTCTCACGCCCATTTTAGAAGTTGAGCTATTGGATGTTTGGGGGATAGATTTCATGGGCCCATTTGTGAGTTTGTTTGGTAATAAGTATACTTTGGTGGCAGTAGATTATGTTTCTAAATGGGTGGAAAGTGTTGCACTTCCAAACAATGAAGGTAAAAGTCTTGTTCAATTCCTAAAATGTTATATCATTGCTAGATTTGGTACTCCTCGGGCTATTAATAGTGATGGGGTGGATCACATTTTTGAAACAAGTATTTTGCATTCACATTGAGCAAGTATGGAGTGAAAGACAAAGTAGCAACTATGTATCATCCCCAAACTAGTGGCCAAGTTGAAGTGTTGAATCAGGAGATCAAGAGTATCATAGTCAAGACAGTGAATGCAAATAGTATTGATTGGTCTCGAAAGCTTAATGATGCTCTATGGGAGTATCGCACTGCATAAAAAACACCAATTGGTATGTCCCCGTATAAGCTAGTCTTTGGAAAATCTTGCCATTTATCGGTTGAATTGGAACACAAAGCACTATGGGCATTGAAAGCTCTAAATATGGACTAGGCAAATACTTCAAACGAGAGGGTAGATCAGCTCAATGAGTTGGATGAATTAAGATTTAGGGCGTATGAAAGTTCAGCTCTATACAAGGGAAAAATGAAGAACTGCCATTACTCTAGAATCCTTAAGAGGTAGTTCAGAGTAAGAGATTGAGTGATACTATATAATTCTCGACTCATACTCTTTCTGGGAAAGCTCAAATCCAAATGGTCAGGTCCATTTAGAGTAACACGGGTGTTCACAAATGGTGCCATTGAGGTCAAGGTAAAGAGAGACATGCATTCAAAGTGAATGGGCAACACTTGAAGTTGTATTTTAGCGAAGATGGTTAAGAGAATTTGAAATACTAACACTTGAAGTGGTGTATCTGGAAGATGCTTGAGAGAATTTTCATGTCATGTCACGACGTTAAATAAGGCTCTTCTTGGGAGGCAACCCAAGTGTTAGTATTTCAAATAATGTGCACTGATTTTGCAGGTGCAAGAAATTGTGCAAGGTGGAGACACCATTGGCGGATCACCGAATCTATTCAGTGATCCCGATCTCTTTTGCCTTCTAGACCTTTAAAATGGAAGTGAGATACTGGAATATTAGGCCAAGGAACTTCATCACTCGGTGAGTCACCGAAGTGATTGGGCGACCCGACTTCCTTCGCCATTTTATCACTGCTCTAATGGCCTGACCCAATGGATCATTCAACGAGGTTGCAAGTCCATTAGGTGAAGCGCTGACCGGTTCGGCGAACTCTTTCAATTCCACCTTTTCACTCTTTCCTGAATGTGTTACATAGTGGAAATATCAGTAATATCCAAATCATTTGGCAAATCGCCGAGTAGTCCCGCGACTATTTCAATTTTTAGCCAAATGGGTGCCTAGTGAAGATTCCTTGTCACCTTGCTTTGCGTGTGTTACACATTAGTAGTTTATCTTTATTTTTCATTTTTTGG
Source organism: Solanum lignicaule (assembly GCA_029582545.1). NCBI lineage: Eukaryota > Viridiplantae > Streptophyta > Magnoliopsida > Solanales > Solanaceae > Solanum > Solanum lignicaule. The sequence continues at coordinate 21,397 of JAJOOF010008916.1, read as the reverse complement.
TATGATCTGTTCTCTACTCACATTATGGATGATGTTGAATGTTTTTGGTGGGGGTGTGTGTTTATTCAGTTGGTTAGTGAGTCCCTTGCTCGTTTGTTATTTATTTGAGTATCGGTTATGATCAATACCGATGACTTGAATAGTTATCTTAATCGAATAAAAATGAATGCGCGGCTACGATGAGGCCAAATGAAGTTACATAGATAATGTGTGAACTTTGTTCATCTCGTTGTAACTATCTGATCATCGAATGAGTCTCTTGTGCTGAACTTTGCACACTAGCGAAAGTATGAAGTCTTGTTTGATATTGGTGCAAATGCCTTGTGTGATTATATTATCGTGAATCTTTTGTAATGACACCTAGAATTTTTCCCGTTGGTCTGATTAACTAAGTGATGCAAGCTCTTGAAATAATCTTAGGCAACAATTTTGAATAGTGAAACAATTTGAGAATATTCCTCTTTTGTGGCCAACCTTGTGAGTGTGTGAACCTTGCTTGAACTCTCTTTTTGAGCCTTATCCTTTTCTTGGAAGAAACTTGATGCAATTCAAACCCCTCTTTATCAATTCACCCATAATACTCATGAAGTGTGGTTTGTTTGAATAACCAACTTAGACCAAAAGCCTAAGTTGAGGGTGCGGTGAAAGGAGAAGGTAAATCAAGAAGTGCAAAGAAGTTATCCTTTGATCCATGGTTTGGAAAAATATGGAACCTTTTCATACCAAAAAAAGAGAGAAAAGAAGAATGAAAAAGAAAAAGAATGAAAAAGTTTTGAAAGTTGTAAAAGAAATGGGTGTCCGATATTCCATGAAAAGTGAATAAATGGGTGAATTTTGAGCACCAATGAGAATGTTGATGAAAAGGAAAGAAAGTGATTTTCATACCACATTTCATGAGGATAGCAGCCATTGAGCCTAAATGGCCATACCTTTTCACTTAACCCTATTACAAGCCTTGAAAAGACATTTTTGATGTTGAGTGAGCTGGAGGGAATGTTGATCGGGAAATAAGGGCAAACCTATGGGTGAAGTCAATCATGTGTTCATCTTTGTGAGTGTGAGATTTGTATGTGATTCCGGAACTATAAAGTTTTGAACTATTTTGTGTGAATATGGAATCATCTTTGTGTGAGGGAATTTGAGTACATTTATTAAGCTTAAACCTGCATTTGAAGCAAGTATTGTGAACTTGAGCATCTTTGATAATTGTGAGTTACAAGTTGAATCTTTGAGTGCATAATTGATCCTAGCATTAGTAAGTAGAGTCTTTTTGTGTGTATTCATGATTGAGTCTTTTGTAGCACTGTTTGAAACATCCTTTTTGAACTGCTGAACTTAAGGGCAAACAAAAGTTTAAGTTGGGAGTGTTGATGAGTGCGAGATTTTGACTTATTTAGAGCTTGGTTTGCATAGAATTAATGTCCTCAAATGCTCAATTCATGTCAATAACTGGTATAAAATCCTTCATTTTTAGATATATGGGTTGAGGAACGAGGCTAGGACCAAAATGGTCAACAAGGACAACGCAGGTTAAAAAAGAGAAGAGGAAAAACAAGCCTGATGATTGTCGAGATCACTTAGCGTATCGGTGAGTTGCTCCTCTATCGCCTAAATTTAAAGAATTCTGAGCTTGGATTAGGTATAACTTGGCGAGCACTAGTTCCATTAGGCGTGTCGCCGATAACATCGTCGAAGGATGACCTCGTCGCCAAAAGTACTTATGGAGATCCATAAAAGTGTTGATGGGCTAGTTAAAAGGCAAAAAGGCGCATCGCGGAAAGAAATGACGATCACGATCTGGCTCGCCTAAAATTACAGTGGTTGGAGTAAGAAGATGAGGAGAATGAAGGCGAGACGAAGGTCGATCTGCGAGTCATCAAACAGTCGGCAAAGCCCAACTATCCTCGCCTATTGGTCCCAAAAAGCCACACATCAGAATTGTATAAATTGATTTTTGCAAGAGAGAGAAATCATTCAAAAAATGTGAGGAACAAAAGATAGAGAGCTAAAACAATATCATTGTTGATTTAGAGTTAGTTTAGTAAAGTTTTTCGTTTGGGCTTCGTAATAGAGAAGATTTTAGTAAATTTTAACTTTCCAATTTCATTTACCCAGCTATGGAAAACATGGCAAGTACAAAATTTCATCTTTTTACTATGATTGGCTAAAACCCTAACCTTAGGGGTTTGCCATTGTTACCAATTGTTGCATTTGACTAAATGGGTTTTATCAATTAGTGAATTTTGGTGTTAATTTGATGTTGGTCTGAATTATTACTGTGGTTTAACTTTGTTATTGCATATTTAGTGTGATATAGTTCATAGTTTTGTGCTCAAGAGAGAACTACAGAGCCAACGTAGTAATTTGGCATCCTTCGTAGTGGGTCATTACGGTTTTAGCTTGATAAAGTGAAACTCGATATTCAGTCTTTTTATCTAACTCAAAAAAGTGGATTTGATTAGAAAGTTGGATGGCCATCTTATGGATAGTGTTCAAGTTCGAGAGAACTCAACGGAAATAAGGTAATTGTTCGAGAGAAAATTGCTTTACTTATATTCCATTCTACTAAGGACGAATTAACATTGTTGGTAGAACTATGTACACCCATTAAGTTGAATTTGGCAGGTTGTTAGTTAATCCCCTAAGTTTTTTCTAGTTATTCGATCGTTCCTTGTTGATTGTTGAAGTGGGTTGGTAACAACATCCTGAAATTTAGTTGTTAGATTCGTAAGTGTTGTGTATATTCAGCTTCAAAGGTCACCATCATACTTTCGTATTTAATTCAAAAGAAAGAAACTCTATGTGGGATCGACCCCAACTTAGTTGGTTGTGTAATATACTGACTAATGATCGTCGACACTTAGAATTGGATTAAATGTCCTTGAAATGTTAATCAATGGGTCACTTGAGAAAGGTCCATGTTTGGACCACGGAGCGACCGAGGGACATAGGTGGGACCATTGTCCGTGGTCTAGCCTCTCGTCGATTGGCAAAAGTCTCTGACCACATACGACGAATGACTAGGACGGACCGTAGGTCCATCCACGGTCCGTCAATCGTGGTCTCACGAGTCATGGCTAGCAGTTATTTATAGGGGCAAAAGGGTCTTTTCCAGTTGTAATTATATTAAAGTGGTGTCATTTTGCACTCATTTAGAACCCCTATATAAACCCTTTTGACCCCCAAATTCACCCCATTTAGTTCATACTCCCTAAATTCCGTAAGAGAAATCAAAACTTCCTCTCAAATATTCTCTCTCTAGAACTTGAAGAAGAAGATTCAACTAGGGTTTGAAGCGAAAGATCTAAATTATCCATTGAAGATAGGCAATTGGACTTGAGGTATGATATCTTTCATCCATGAGTTTCTTTCACCCATGGAGTCCCCAAATTCCTCTAATTCAAATGATAGAATTCTCCCAATTAGCTAGGGTTTTTTTCATTGACCATGGTTTCTGTTGATTATGATTTTTTAATGGCTTAATTATATCTAATTATGCATGAATCTTATAATGTCGGTTAGTGAGTATGAAAGCTGAGTTTTTATGATCTAAAACATGAAGTAGTAGAAATACATCAAGTTTGTGATGAATCACTATCTAACGTTTGAATTCTAGATTTGGTGATTTAAATTAACTTTGAACCTTGGAAGGGCAAAGTGTGATTTTATGCATGACCTTATGAAACATATGTAAATGCTTTCAGTGTGCTTTAAGATAAAGTTCCAATTTTTATTATATTGTTGTGTTGTTGAAAGGTGATTCTCATAAAACACTTACAACCATTATGTGAAAGGTTTTCTCACATAGAAAGGATTCTTAGGTTGGAAGGTTATTCTCACGTAATTTAATCAATGAATAAGAGCAATCCTAATGAACCAACTTGGATTGATTGTCAAGGACATCCTTCCATGAGACATGAGTTAAGTAAGACATAATAAGTATTCCTTGGAATTATGCTTAGCACCGAGTAGATATTGAAATGAGATGGAATTCTTTTATGTTAGTTGAGTCCGGGCTGCCAATGTATGTCTCATGGAAACCTTCTACATCAGTTGAGTCCGAGTTTTTAGTAGCAATCTCCATATCTCATAAACTATGTTCCCCCATAGGTTATCTAGCTAGTGTATCCACCTAATATAAGAGTTCATGGTTCTACCTTAGGCAAGTAGAACAACCTTTTTCGATGTGGGAGACACGGGGTGATCATGTTATAGCTCACTGTAACACCCTGTAAACTAGTAGGCTAAACTAGAGCTTCATGTGGTGGTTAGAGTTGGAAATAACTCTTGCTACTCAATATATATGTTTTTGGGTTAGAACGTCAAGGTACGACCCCCTAAGGACCAACCAAGGGTCCTTGAGGAGGACCCAAAAATATGGCCCAAAAACAGTCCACCCACGAAAGGGGAACCACGACCAGTAGGTTGACCCACCCCCCGTGGGTAAGGGGGCATGGGTCAAGACCCTGGAAAGAGAGTTGAAGGACCCAACCCACAGACCACCAACACGCCACGTGGGTGCATCCATGAACCTTGGCAGTGGGGTCATGGTGGTCACCTGAAACTTCTTTTTGGTTGTTGATTCTAGGGGTATTTAGGGGTTTTCCATTTTTATTTAATATTAAGTGAGGTCAGTTTAGCCTATTTTTAAACACCTATATAAGGCTTTTAGATCCTTAAACTAACTCATCCAAGTCATTATTTCTAAAATCCCAAAAGAACTGTCCTTCACCAAAAAAATTATCTCACTAGAACTCAAGGAAGAAGAAGAAGAAAGTTGGAGCTTAGGGTTTCAAAGAGCAAGGGTTTCAAAAGGCAAGGGTTTTCTTCTCAATTTCGTAGGGATTCATCACAAAGGTATGGTAATCTTTCATCCATGGATAGTCGTCATCCATGGGGTCCTTCAAAACTCAATTTCAAAGATAGAAATTTCCCCAAAAAGCTAGGGTTTTGACTCCAAGTCATGGATTCTTTTTTAAAATGATTTTTGTGATTTAATTACTTTGTATTATCATTGAATTGATGATTATTTTCGTTTTTATGATGAAATCTCCCAAGAATCCATGAAATTCCCATATTCCCCATTTATGACCTTGTGATGTGGGTAAATTGATGAAAGAAGGCTACTATGAGATTATGCTTATAGTGATTTAGTTAATTGAATCAAGTTATTATCCATGTCTAATGTCATAATTAGAGATGTGTTGATTGAATATGATATATGGTCCTTGAAGAGTAAAGTATGACAATTATATATGATTATTAGAATTATGTAAATATTTTAATGATTCTTTGAGGGTAAAGTGATTATGACTATAATGTAATTATGGCGTTGTTGTAAGGCTAATACCACATACGCACTTATGCATAACTATGAATGAAGTGTCCACTATTATGGTAATGTCGTTGTGATTCAATGAAATATTATTCTCATGAATACATAATGAACATGATCTGAAAGGTTTTCTCAAATAATGAAGATTCTAGGTTGAAAGGCTTCCTCACCTAATTGATTCTAATGTTTAATGAAGACATGAATGGTGAAAGGTTATTCTCATGCATGATCTAAGAGATATCATAATGAACTATTTTGGATTGATTGTGAAGGACATCCTTCCATAAGACATTAATCAAGTTATTACTTAATGAAGTATTTCGTGGGAATTATGCTTAGCACCGTGTGGATATTGATATTAGATGGAAGCCCTCACGTGAGTTGAACCTGGGCTTTTAGGAGAAATCTCTTGAGATGGATACCCTCACAAGAGTTGAGCTCGGGTATGTAGTAACAATCTCCTTGTTCCATACCTACGCTCCCCTGTCTGTAATTTAGCTATTTGATCCACCTAAAGCTAAGTTAATGGTTCTACCTTAGGCAAGTAGAGCAACCATTTTCGATGTGGGTAACATCAGATTCCATGTTAAGCTCACATGGTCTATGTCAGTTAAGGCTAATTCGCATAAGGTCAAGTCTAGTATGAACTATGGCTACTCAAGAAGCTTTACTTAGTATGGGTGAGAGTATGAAATCTCATTTATGCATTACACAACTAGGATTTGAGGGTAGTTATGGTATGTTCCTCTTATATTATGATGATTTATGTAGTGAGTATACTTATGACTACATTGTTAAGTACGATTGATATGAGGGCTACTTGTAATAATGTATGTTTAACTTGGATTGTTGCTATGAGTTGCTTTCCTTGATATGATTGACTAAAGGTGAATGTTACCTTGTCTATGAGAAATAATCTAAGAATGAGATGAAAAGACGGTAGACATGAATGAGGACTTAAAATGACTTACTTAGCATGGGTGGGCTTATGGGATCTTATCCATGCATTGCACAAGCTTTCCTTGAGGTGGCACATGAAGTGTTTCTCCTATGTTATGTTAAAACTAGATTGCATTGACTATGTCTATGTCTATGATGTTATCTCTTGTGCTTACTAGGTATGATCATTACCTACCATGTTATAGCCTATGTCTTATTAGAATGTCTATTATGCTTATGACTTGTGTTTTTCCACTATTTTCAAAATGATGTTTTAACTTAGCAAAGTGCATGCATTCAACTAAAATGTCCCTTTTAGCATGTTTTCAAGGTTTTTATGCATGCCTATCATACTTAGTGCATTTTTGTACTAACCCATATTTTCCTATACTTTTCCTAAGTGTACGGTCCGATTCTTATGATGGTCATCATATGGTTCAAGCTTGGATTCGACTATTCTCCTTGCTTGTGGTGAGTCCTCGTGATTCGAGGATGGGAGTTTCACTCTGAGTTTCTTTTCTTGTAGTTTTCATTTTGGGACTATGTTTGTATAAGTTGTGTCCCTTTTCATTTGAACTATTGCAATAGATGGCTATATTGAGACAAGTCTAGACTTCCGCTTGCTTTTATTAAAGACTTCTATTTTAAGGAAAAGTTTTAAAATTTTTGTATCATTTCTAATTAATTTAGGCTTTTCGGGGTCTAGTACGCCATGTTACATCTAGGGTGTACCCCTGGATCACATGGTCTCATGTCGGTTAAGGCTACTTCCCTAAATAAGAACATCACTAATAAACTATGGTTACTCAAGAAGTTTTGTATATGAGTTCAAAGAGTTTAAAGATGATGTTGACTTCTGTTATCCATGATTATGACTTATGACTTCTAATATGTCATATGATGGTTAAACTTGGCAAATTATATGCTTTGAAATGAAATGTCCATGTGTACATTGTCTTAAATGTTTTTATCCGTAGTTGTCATACTTAGTGCATTATTGTACTAACGCATACTTTTGCCTACATTATTCCCCATTGTAGGGTCCGACAGACGGGGTTTCCATTCCAGTGGCTACAACTTGGACTAGATATCTTCCCAAGCTTGGTTAGTCCTCATTGTTCGAGGTTGGAGTTAATGTTTTTAGTTTCCACTTCTTGTATTTTGCTTTTTCGACATGACTAGGCCCAATTACATTTAAATATTCTAATAGATGACTATAATGAGACATGTCCCTAGACTTTCACTATCTTTTACGAAAAACTTATTAAGACTTGGGAAATGTGTTTTACTCTTTATTGTTCTATTCTTATTTTATGAAAGTGAAGTGGCTTGAGAGAAGTCCTTCGGGGTTCTATACGCCATGTTACTTACATCTATGGGGTACCCATAGGTCGTGACAAACTTGGTATCAAAGCACAAGATTTAGAATGATTCTAGAATGATGTCTCATAAGCTGCGTCTAGTAGAGTCTTGTTCATTAGTGTGAAGTGCGCCAAACTTATGAATGAGAGGATACAAGATGTTTAAGAAATTTCACTTATTCATTACTATTAAGTTGTTCCTTAGAGTTTAACTCTAAAAGATTTGTCTCTCCTAATCTTTAACCTATGTCTTCAGGATATGAATACCAGAAGGAATGCTAAAAGGATGGAAGATGACAGTTTTACTCATGGAGCTCCTCTACAAGCTCTCTAATCTCCCAAAGATCCTGTGGTTGAGAATGTGACACATGCAGAGTTTAGTTCAGCTTTCCAAATTTTGGATCAAGATTTAACGGCACAAGCCAATAGAGAAGTGGTATCCCCTGTGAACCCAATTGTGGGTACAACTGTAACGCCCCTCAAAATGAAGTAGGATAAAGTGGAGCCTCAAATGGGTTTTAGGGTTTTATGCATTAATAACTTGTTAAAATAATGAAGAATAGCCTTTTTAGTCAGTTTTAAAAAGTTTGGAAGTCAAACGTCAAGGGACGACCAAGACATTCGAAAACTAGTGTTTTATATGTTGGTGTTTTTTAGTATGTTGTTCATGTTTTATGTGTTGTTTGGAGTCTAAAATCAATGGAGGTGACCCTAGTGTCTTAATAAATGTTTGGAGGGTCAAAACGTTCGAGTATGATTCCCCGGGACCACCCTAAGCGTCCCCGAGGAGGACCCCAACCCTTGGCCAAACAAGCTGCCAAGGCAGCTTGAAGTTTCTCATAGAGGGAGCATGTCTGCATCGCGGACTAGCTCCACCAAGGACCAAAAGTTTGGTCCGCATCACGGACGTGTCGCGAACTCTTCTGCCTCTAAATTTAATTTCCAGAAACTTGTTGGAACACCTCCGCATCGCAGACTTGTTTCCCGACGAAATCTGCGAAAATAAAACTCAAGTTTGACTTGTTTAAAAGGTCCAACTATGTGAGGGGTAGTTTGGGTTCTTTAGGGAATTATTATAAATGGTTATTCTACCTATTTTAGGATATTTTAAATGTTAACCCCAAAACCTAAAATTAGACCTCATTATCCAAATTGAACCTTCCCTCTCAAATAAATTCTCTCTCTAGAACTCCATGGAAGACACTGATGAAGCTTCAATTTAGGGGATGGGTTCCTATTGATTTTCCTTCAAATTCCAAGGAAATTAATCATAAAGGTATGGGGATTTTATCTTTGATTCTCCTTTCAATCAAAGTGATTTCAATGTTTTTAAAAAACACTAAAAACCCCAATTTCAATTCTAAACTTGGGTTCTTGCATGAAAGTATTTCAAATGATGAATTATGTTAATATTGATGGTTTTAAGGTAAAAAACTCCATGAACCCTTGCATATCTTGAAATCGTAATTTTGGGTCTAAAGTGGGTCTATTGATTATGAGCTAATAATGTGATATTAATATGTAGGTTGTTATGGGCTATTGATTTATGTATTTTTCTATATTGAATTATAAGGAATTGATGGTCAATTGTGTTATATTGGATGTTGGCCTTGAATGGGCAATTGTGACCTAAGGTTTATGATGATGATGAAGTTCTGAATAAATTATTGATTCTAGTATTTTATATATATGTATATAGGTTGTAGATGTTAGAATTGTGAGGTTTGATCGCTTTGAAAGTGAGGAGGTGTTTACTTTTAAAGGATGTTGTGATCATGGCCTTGTAGGCAAAGTTGGATGATTGTTGTTTTGAGTAATGTTTATTATGTGAAGGTAATGTGATATGATATGAATTTCTGTATGGTCTAAGAGCATGAAAGGTGGCCTTGTGTAAAGACTTTATGTGTTATACTTGGCTGTTGTATTCTTTGAATGACTTATAATGAAGGTGAGGTTAGGAAAGACTGTGTTTACCTACTCTCACACTTAGTGAACAATGAATGAAAGAATGTGTGAATGAATGAAAAGAATGGGAGTTAATGACAATGAATGAAAGATGGGCTATTGTAAGGATAGTCTAATAAAGTACTCCTTTAAATGAATAGGGTTCGTAGATGAAAGGTTTTCTCATCTTTGAATCCAAGAGCTTCCTTAATGAATGAATGTTGGTTAGGATGGGTACATTCATGAGTCGAGATGCGAGTACTTAGTAGGAATCCTTATCCCTAAATGAATGAATATTGGGCTAGGATGGGTACTCCTTCGTGAGTTGAGATGAGAGTACATAGTAGCAATACTTATCCCTAAATAAATGAATGTTGGGCTAGGATTGGTACTCCTTCGTAAGTTGAGATGAGAGTTCTTAGTAGCAATCCTTATCCCTAAATGAATGAATGAAATGAATGTCCAAACTCCATCGGGTAGTAATGTCTAGCACCGAAAGGATATGAAGATGGGTGGATAATCCTTCGTTTGTTAAGATGTGAGTATTTAGTAGCAACCTTTAAGATGGGTGCCCCTACGTTAGTTGAGATGTCGGTACTTAGAAGCAATCCTTCTATCCCTTAACTATGTGCCCACATAGTACTAGGTAGTGGTCTCTACCACATAAAGGCTAAAAGAATGACCCTACCTTAGGGAAGTGGGGATCCCTTATCTGGTAAGGGTTACTACCTGGATTCCATGTCAAGCTCCATGGTCTATGTCGGTTAAGGCTCTTTCCCCACATTAATCAATGAATGAACTAGGGTCTTTTAGGGGTGTACTACTTAGTATAGTTTGTGGAATGGGACATCATCTAGATATTGCACAAGTAGACATTTAAGGGAGATCATGGTGTGTCTTAGTAATGTTAATGAATGAATGAGTCTCTTTGGGCTAATTAATAAAAGTGTTTGTCTTTGAGCATGCTAATGTGAAAGTGAGTCATAATTAATTGAATGTAAGTGCTTATGTTGAATTGAATGTATGTGACGATCTTATGTCATTAGTGAATGAAGTTGTGTAAATGCATTAAGTTGAATCAACGATTTATGTTCAGATGTGAAGGGAGCTTATCTTGTGTACCCTTAAGGATCACTTGGGTGTGGTATGGAGAGGCAGTATGGGCTGCCTCACCATGTCTTACTTAGGTGAGTCTTGCGATGACATTTGATGAGTTTTCTAGTTTTATGAAGTGACTTGTTGGCTTATGTGCTTATATGTCTCATGTGATTAATTGGTGAAGGTTGAGGTATGCATCGTAAGTGCACTTTGTGTGACCTTAAGGTGGTGCCTTAGTGTGGGTAATGGTTTGGGATGTTGCCCATTCAGTTCACAAAGGTATTGCTTAAGGGTTACTTAAGGTGGAGGTCCAAGGCAAGAAGGTAAAGGTAAATGGTTTATTTATGTTTATGAGGTATTGTGAAGCATATGACTTTGTATTGTTGGTTGTGACTTGTAAGGTGCCTATTATGCTGATGTTCGTGAGATTTTATCAAAATGGCATGAAAGCATAACTTCCTAACAAATGTCCTTTTTAGCATGTTTTTCATATCCTCAAACTTAGTAGGTGTGTTGTACTAACCCTTTTCTTCTATTTTACAACAAGTGTATGTTGTGGTAACTAGGAGGAGATTATGCTTTTGAGTTGCTTTGATTGCTTCACTCTTCCAAGTCTTTGGTATGTCCTGATGATTCGAGGATTTGTTTAGAAGTTTCTCAGCCATTGTATTAGACTCTTAAGTTTCATTTAATTCGTAAAGGGTCGTGTCCCTTAGTACGTTTTAAGTTGTTGTTTAAGATTGTCTAAAGAGACTTAGTAGTTCCGCTTGCGTATCAGGTTTCAAATGTTGTTGACTCTTGAAGTCTTATGGTTTTATTGAATAAAAGTTTTAAATTCTTAGTGATTTTTATGACAATGCAATGAATGAATGCTAAGGCTTGTATAAGACCTCCGAGAGGTTGAATATGCATGTAACGGCTAGGAGGTGCTCTCGGGTCGTTACAAACTTGGTATCAAACCATAAGATTTTAAAGATTACTTTTAGGTTCAAAGTCTCATAAGCCACGTCTGGTAGAGTCTTGTCCGTCGGTGTGAGTCACGACACATCTATGAGCGAGAGGCTATAGGACGATAGAAGTTTCACTTTCTTTCATTATTCTTTATGTTGTGCCTTAGAGTTTGGTCTATAAGTGTCATTTCCTAATCCGTCTCTTGTGTTTATAGGATATGAATACGAGGGCTAGCCAGAGGAGACCGGAAGATGAGGTGGATGATGGGGGAGTTCCTCCCCGAGGAGTGCCAGGTGGCCAAGCTCATTTAGGTAGGCAAGAGAATATGGTTCCGGTGGATTCCCTCGTGTATGACTAATGGGGAGATTACAGAGGGTTTTCTCTCCCTGGCCCGTGCCATGACTACTCAAGCAAATAGAGATGTTAGGCCTAGGGTGAATGCTATTGATAGTACCGTGGCCTCAAAGTTAAGGGATTTCACAAGGATTAATCCTTCTACCTTCTTTGGTTCTAAGGTAGATGAGGAGCCACAAAACTTTATAGATGAGGTGTTGAAGATTGTGGATGCAATGGGAGTGAGTCCTAGGGAGAAAGCGGAGTTGGCTTCTTACCAACTCAAGGATGTAGCTGAAGTGTGGTTTGAGCAATGGAGGGATGAGAGACCCATAGGGGCTGACCAATTTTGGGTCTAAAGTGGGTCTATTGATTATAAGCTAATAATGTGATATTAATGTGTAGATTGTTATGGGCTATTGATTTATGTATTTTTTCTATATTGAATTATGAGGAATTGATGGTCAATTGTGGTATATTGTATGTTAGCCTGGAATGGGCAATTGTGACTTAAGGTTTATGATGATGATGAAGTTGTGAATAGATTATTGATTCTAGTCTTTTATATATATGTATATATGTTGTAGATGTTAGAATTGTGAGGTTTGATCCCTTTGAAAGTGGGGAGGTGTTTACTTTATAAGCATGTAGTGATCATGGCCTTGTAGGCAAAGTTGGATGATTGTTGTTTTGAGTAATGCTTATTATGTGAAGGTAATGTGATATGATGTGAATTTGTGTATGGTCTAAGAACATGAAATGTGACCTTGTGTAAAGACTTTATGTATTATACTTGGTTGTTGTCTTCTTTGAATGACTTATAATAAAGGTGAGGTTAGGATAGACTATGCTTACCTACTCTCACACCTAGTAAAGAATGAATGAAAGAATGTGTGAATGAATGAAAAGAATGGGAGTTAATGCCAATGAATGAAAGATGGGTCTATTGTAAGGATAGTCTCATAAAGTACTCCTTTAAATGAATGGGGTTCGTAGCTGAAAGGTTTTCTCATCTTTGAATCCAAGAGCTTCCTTAATGAATGAATATGGGTTAGAATGGGTACTCCTTCGTGAGTTGAGATGAGAGTACTTAGTAGCAATCATTATCCTTAAATGAATGAATGTTGGGCTAGGATGGGTACTCCTTCGTGAGTTGAGATGAGAGTACTTAGTAGGAATCCTTATCCCTAAATGAATAAATGTTGGGCTAGGATGGGCACTCTTTCATGAGTTGATATGAGAGTACTTAGTAGCAATCATTATCCCTAAATGAATGAATGAAATGAATGTCCAAACTCCGTGGAGGAGTAATGTCTAGCACCGAGAGGATATGAAGATGGGTGGATACTCCTTCGTTAGTTGAGATGTGAGTATTTAGTAGCAACCCTTAAGATGGGTGCCCATTCGTTAGTTGAGATGTGGGTACTTAGAAGCAATCGTTCTATTCCTGAACTATGTTCCCACATAGGACTAGCTAGTGGTCTCTACCACGCAAAGTCTAAAAGAATGACCCTACCTTAGGCAAGTGGGGATCTCTCATCCGGTAAGGGTTACTACCAGGATTCCATGTCAAGCTCCATGGTCTATGTCGGTTAAGGCTCTTCCCCCACATAAATGAATGAATGAACTAGGGTCTCTTAAGGGTGTACTACTTAGGATAGGTGGTGGAATGGGACATCATCTAGCCAATGCACAAATAGACATTTCAAGGAGATCTTTGTGTGTCTTAGTAATGATAATGGATGAATGAGTCTCTTTAGGCTAATTAATGAACGCGTTGGTCTTTGAGCATGCTAATGGGAAACTGAGTAATAATGAATTGAATGTAAGTGCTTATGTTGAATTGAATATATGTGATGATCTTATGTCATTAGTGAATGAAGTTGTGTAAAGGCATTAATTTGAATTAACGATTTATGTTGAGATGTGAAGGGAGCTTTTCTTGTGTACCCTTAAGGATCACTTGGGTGTGGTATGGAGAGGTAGTATGGGCTGCCTCACCATGTCTTACTTAGGTGAGTCTTGGGATGACATTTGATGAGTGTTCTAGTTTTATGAAGTGACTTGTTGGCTTATGTGCTTATATGTCTCATGTGATTAATTGGTGAAGGTTGAGGTATGCATGGTAAGTGCACTTTGTGTGACCTTAAGGAGGTGCCATAGTGTGGGTGATGGTATGGGACATTGCCCATACAGTGCACAAAGGTATTGCTTAAGGGTTACTTAAGGTGGAGGTCCAAGGGAAGAAGGTAAAGGTAAATGGGTTATGTATGTTTATGAGATATTGTGAAGCATATGACTTTGTATTGTTGGTTGTGACTTGTAAAGTGCCTATTATGTTGATGTTCATGAGATTTTATCAAAATGGCATGAAAGCATAACTTCCTAACAAATGTCCTTTTTAACATGTTTTGCATATCCTCATACTTAGTACGTGTGTTGTACTAACCCCTTTCTTCTACTTTACTACAAGTGTAGGTTGTGGTAACTAGGAGGAGATTGTGCTTTGGAGTTGCCTGGATTACTTCACTCTTCCAAGTCTTGAGGACTATGTTTAGAAGTTTCTTAGTCATTGTAATAGACACTTCAGTTTCATTTCATTCGTAAAGGGCCGTGTCCCTTAGTATGTTTTAAGTTCTTGTCTAAGATTGTCTAAAGAGACTTAGTAGTTTCGCTTGCGTATTGATGTTTTCAAATGTTGTTGACTCTTGAAGTCTTATGGTTTTATTCATTAAAAGTTTTAAATCCTTAGTGATTTTTATGATCTATACATTGAATGAATAGGTTTATGTTGGGTATGTCCAACTTGGTAGAAAAAGAATCTCGTACGGCAATGCTCCTACATGATATGAATGTCTTATGTCTTATGGTGTACGCTAACAAATTGAGGAATCCAAACATATAGGGAAGAATAGGAAGGTAAAAAGGGCTAGGACCAGTTAAAGAAATTGCTCTAATGATATCACAGTACCCCCTAGACTTAACAAGGCACATATAACCCCTGAAGGCCCCATGAAAGCCACTTAGCATATCATAACATAAATCATTAGATAAATACAAGTCAAAACGCATTTCAATTAAAAAAAATTCATAAAGGAAAGCGAACGTCTAGACTTGTCTCAATATAGCCATCTATTACAACACTTAAATCAAATAAGGTCACAGCCCATACAACATAGTCCGAAAAGAAAATACAAGAAATGACTACTAAAAGATAATATCCATCTTCAATTCTTGGGGACGCACCAACAGGCTAGGAGAATAAGCAATCAAAGCTTCTAGACACAATGATTTGCACCTTGAGAACCGGACCTTACACTTGGGAAAATGTAGGAAATGCATGGGTTAGTACAAATATGCACCAAGTATGATAGTCTTGCATAAAAAACGTTGAAAGCATGATAAAAGGGGCATATTAGTGGAATCCATGTAATTTACTAAGTTAAAGTATCATTTTAAAGATAATGGAAAAACATAAGTCATAACCATATTCATTACATAGATCATCATAACATAAGAGGAACATATCATAAATACCCTCAAAGCATACTTGTGCAATGCATGAATAAGACCCCATAAATCCCACCCATGCTATGTAAAGCTTCTTGAGTAACCATAGTTCATATTTCATATTCATGTACATATTGATATTGTCATAGTGAGGAATACGCCTTAACCTACAAAGACCATGTGAGCTTAATATGGAATACGATGTCTACCCCACACCGAAAAGGGGTTGTCCTATTTGCCTAAGGTAGAACCATACTCTTAGCTTAGGTGGATCCACTAGCAAAATAACCTATGGGGGTACATAGTTAAAGGGATAAGGAGATTGCTACTAGAAACCCTGACTCAACTAAGGTAGAAGGTTTCCATCTCATGAGATACATACTTTGGGAACCTAGACTAAACTAAGGTAGTAGGAGCCCATTTGGAAACCTGGACTCAACTAGTGTAAAAAATTTCATTGGGAAGCTAGACTAAACTAGCGTTAAAGCTTTCATCTCATATTCAATATCCACTCGGTTCTAAGCATTAATTCCCATTGAGTTCATATTAAGTCTTGACTTAAGTTTATAATCATGGAAGAATGTCCTTACACTCAATCCAACATAACTCATAAGATAGCTCATTAGATCATGTGTGAGAATAACCTTTCATCGTCCATGTCTACATATAGATTCTATAGGTGTTAAAGCCTTTCAACCCTAGAATCACCATATTGTGAGAAGACCTTTCACATCGTATCATATTCATGCATAAATGTGGGTATTAGAATAACCTTTCAACAACACACCAACTAGATGATGATGACATTCACTTTACTCTCAAAGTGTTCTTAAAGCATCTACTAAACTTTATAATTCATGCATTATATCATAATTTTCCCTTTAAAGGACCAAAAATCGCATTAAAACAACACATCTAGAATCACTACATTAGACATGGATGATAACAAGAGTAAAATAACTCAATTACTACAAGAATAATCTCATACTATTCTTCTTTAATCAATTCACCCACATCATAATATCATAGATCGGGAATATGGGGATTTCATAGATTCTTGAGGATTTCAACATAAAACTCATAATAAATCATCAATTCAATAATAATATAGAGTAATTGAAACATTAGAATCATTTTTGTAAGGAATCCATGAATTAGAGTCAAACCCTAGATTTTGGGGAATTTCTATCTTGAAATTGGGGTTTTGAAGGAGCCCCGTGGATGAATTCTACACATGGATGAAGAAATACCATACCTTAGAAATGAATCCCTATGAATTTGAGTAGAAAACCTTGCTCCTTCAACAACTTCATTCTTCTTATTTCTTAAAGTTTTAGAGAGAGTTTTTGGAGGAAAAAGTTGTTTTGTTTTGGGATTTAGGAATAATGGGAGGATGACTAATTTTAGGGGTCTTAAATCAATATATAGTTAGTCTAAATTAGAATAAAATGACGTCAATTCATATTAATTATAATCGGAAAACCCCAAAGATCCCCCTAACTAACTTCCTCAAAATAGTTCACACGTTAGCACCCACGACCCCACGGCCATAGTCCGTGGATGGACCCACATGGTGTGCTGGTGAACCGTGGTCTTGACAGAGATTTTTCGCCATTTAAGACCCACTGACCTACGGGCCATGGACCCAACCATGGGGCATGAGTCCTGTCGTGGTCCACTGATTCTTCTAGTTTTTAGGGTCCTCCTCAAGGGCACATTGGGTGTCCTTTAGGGGTCGTACCTTGACGTCCTAATACAAAATCCTTTATTTTAAGTACGAGGAGTTACATTTATGACTCTAACCCTCTTGTTAAGCTTTAGTTTAGCCTACTAGTTTCTGGGGCGTTACAATATCTCCCCCTTGGGAACCTTTGTCCTAGAATGATGATCTAGATACCTTACGGAAGTAAAGACTCAAGACTAGCAACCCATCATGCATGAAACATCAAAATAGTGCACAATTCAAAGGTGGAACATCAACTCCAGCTCAAACATAAACAATGCATCAGAAAGAAGTATGAACTACATTCACTAACCCATTATGCATGATAACTCAACATTTCTCATATTCATAAGAGGAACTACCTTCTCCAACAAAAGTATGCCCAACACAACATCATTGAGCTAATATATAATTTACTCTCAAAAGCATACTAAAGCACATTCATCATCTTATCTCATGAAGTCAAATAGGCAACTCATACCCAGTGCACAACAACATGAGGAACATAAATCATGAAAACTCATTTTCTTACTAAATATTAATTTCTCAAGAACATGCACAACAGAAGGAAATCATGGAAACACACAAATCACACATGACCTCCGCAATAAGAAAACTCTAGAGGAACTACTTACCTCAAGCTTGAATATGAGTAGAAGGAAAGAGATGAGGATAACTAGAATTTATATCATCCTCGGCCTCCCACATAGCCCCCTCAACTGAGTGATTTATCCACAATACCTTCACAGAGGCAATTTCCTTGTTTGTCAACCTCTTGCTTGCCAGTATAGAATCTCAATCGGTACCTCTTCATAAGCAAGATTCTCCTTATTCTAAAAACCCTCTAAGGGAACTATGGTTGATGGTTCCCAAATACAATTATTCATCATTGAGACATGGAACACCAGATGCACTAATGCAAACTCTTTTTGCAAGTCTAACTCATACACACCTTTGCCCACACGCCTCAAAATCTCATAAGGACCCATAAACCGAGGACTAAGTTTCCCCTTTCTTCCAAAACTCATAACACCCTTCATGGAAGAGATTTTTTCAAATAAACTTAATCTTGGACATCAAATTCTAGATTTCTCCTTCTAACATCATAGGAGTTTTGCCAACTTTGGGCCGTTCCTAACCTCTCCATAATAACCTGAATCTTCTCAACGGACTCATACACCAATTCTGGGCCTAGGATAACAACTTCCCCAACTTGAAACCATCCTATAGGAGACCTACATCCCCTACAATAGAGATCCTCAAAAGGAGCCATGTCG
Organism: Solanum lignicaule; assembly: GCA_029582545.1. Lineage (NCBI taxonomy): Eukaryota > Viridiplantae > Streptophyta > Magnoliopsida > Solanales > Solanaceae > Solanum > Solanum lignicaule. The sequence continues at coordinate 2,926 of JAJOOF010008916.1, read as the reverse complement.
ATACTCCAACAATAACTGTTATTATAAAAAAACTCAACTAACGGCATATGGTCATCCCAATTGCCTTTAAAATATTTCACGCATGCCCTTAATATGTCCTCTAATGTCTCAATGGTGTGTTCCTCTTGACTATCTGTTTGAGGGTGAAAAGTTGTTCATAAGAGTGGCGCGCTTCACACTCATGAACAAGACTCTACTAGACGCGGTGTATGAGACATCAACCTAACTATTATTCCCAATAACCTATGCTCTGATATCACGTTTGTCACGACCTGAGAGCACCCCCCAAGTCGTAACATGGCGTACTTGACCCTAAAGGGGTCTCATACAATCCATCTAGCATCATCATAACATAAGACATAGAAATAATGCGGAAAATTTAAAACTTTTACAATCGAAGTTCAATTTCATTTTCCATATAAGAAATCAGATGAATTTAGACATTTCACTACAACATTTCAGGCCTACGGCCACACTAAATCTGGACAATGCTTGTAAAGTGTTGCCTAAAATATATTTGGGGACGCTTTTAAAGAGTAGCACAAGTTTTTAACTTTTGGCTTCAATAATATTGGCAACACTTGTAAAGCGTACTCTTTCATGGTATAGGCTACACTTTATAAGTGTTGTAATAGTATGATATAATTGGCAACAACTATTTACATATATGGCTACACTTTTAAAGTGTCCTATTTTTATAATTGTAAAACCAACACATTACAAATGTGGCCTTAAATTTTTCACTAAAATATTAAATTCCCTCCAACATTTTTAACTCTCCCTCCAATTTTAATTGGGCGAAAGAAAACAAGTCATAAAACGTAAATCTTTCTTTTCTCCAAATCAGATAAAAATCACATTTTTAGGTCTCACAAATTGAAGAACGACGCCTTCTTCTCCAAGTATGAAATTTCTCAAGAACGATCCTCACAGATTGAAGAACGACGTCTTCTTTTCCAAGTCTGAAATTTCTCAAGAACGATCGTCACAGATTGAAGAACAACGCATTTTTCAATTTTATGGTTGTTCACCCGTGACCTACAAAAATCCCTCATAAATTTCTCGTTGTTCACCAAGGACAGAACAAAATGTTTCACTTAAGAAGATGATGTCTTAAGCTTAATTACATTGAAAGGATTTTGTTGGAATAGGGTTTATCAGGTAAATATTTTTATCCTTAAAAGTCTCTGGTTTATTGTTTGCGTGTGGTTACACATTTAGCTTTAGGGTTTTGATATTCTTGTGTTGTTGAAATTATTGTTGGTTGGTTGCAAGGATTCCAATCTTAGTGAAGTTCTCTAATCTGTGACTGATTTTGATGCTTATAGGGCTTAGTACACAATTTGAATATGGAAAAATACAACCAAGCTTATCTGAAAAGTAATGACCAACCAAACGGTCTTCAATGATACGACGAATCCATATTGAATTTCTTAAGTTGGAGAGATTAGTGATTCTGGTAAAGTGACTACTGATTTCCACTTATGCATTGCCTTTGGTCAATTTAATTGCATCAAACCTATTACTTGTACCTTCTTATTGTTAAGTCAGTTTTGGGTACATGGACATTCCATGTTCCAAATGGTTCTTTTTTCATGTTAAGGAAGAATGTTTTCCTGCAGGATGGGGCAGATTCACTCAAGCCTCTCTTTTATTTATCCAGGACATTATGTGATGATGGAACGGTAGAAATTATTAGACCAATAGCCACAACAGTTGAGGACACCATACTTGTGTAAGTTATCATGGATTTGAATATTAAATTTCTTACTCTTAAACATTTGTTACCCGATTATCATTATTGAGGAAAACAAATGAGAATTATAAAGGTACGCAAAAAGATGTGGAATGATTAGTCAGCCATCTTGTCAGACCATATAAAAGAACTATAAGTGTATTCGGGAAAGTTTAAATTGCATACATCATTTAGATTTATCAATCAAATGAAGACACTTAATCTTGTCCAAGGACCAGTAATCCTATCAAGTGCATGACTGTCAATTTCTAATTAGCAGTATTGTACAAAGAACCACTAAGATGGACAATGTGTTGTATGACTAAATTATGATAGCTAAACCAGTGTTTAAGTAATTCCTAACAGTTAGCATGAGATTGACAAGACAATCGGACAATCAGATTGCATAGCCAGCAAACTTAGTCAGTTTGACCTGGTATATAGTAGAAGGATTTAGATATTCTAATGATCTGGAGAAAATGCTAGTACAAAGTAATCCTTCCTCCTAAATGATTGATTTTATGTTGTATTTTTATCAAGTATGTCGGGTAACTATGTCCTGATAAGTCTTCGCGGACTTGTTAATGTGCTTTACATGTTCCACTAACATGTTCTTGATTTAATAGCTTTATTCGTCTCTTTTAAAAAAAAATAATTTATGATCGAAGTTGCACAACGGAATTGCAATGTGATTTGTTAATATCTTACTGCATTGTGTATGCAACAATTTTAGGGGCCTCTCCTGCTGATATAATCTCCTTGAGACCGTTAAGGTGGTAACCACCAAAGAATGTGTATTCATCTTATCTATTCTTCCTTTTTATTCATTGTCTTACTTTTTAGACTTACCTTTCCAGTGAATATCACATTTATCTTATTTATTTTGGACATCATTGTGGATCAGAAGTTCTGTTTATGTCATTTAATCATGTGTCTCCATTTCTTTCAGCCCCTCCCTTGTGTTCCTAATTTCCCTTCACAAGGGATCTCACGATCTCTGGAATGACTGCGCCTTGGATAATAAGCAGAGGTGACTACATTGTTGTTGTCATGACCCGAGAGTACCCCCTAGTCGTAACATGGCGTATTCGACCCCGAAGGGGTCTTATACGAGCCACATAGTCATTCATTGCATTCAATAATGAAAATAGTGCGGAATAAAAAAAAACTTATTTACATCCACACATTTAA